>CAJQZP010001531.1:2780000-2955000 GCA_907164705.1 Parnassius apollo
GTAAAATGGGTCTCTAGTTTTTCCATTCACACTACTAAACACAGAATATCAGCGTGAAATAGCATCTTAATGATGCAGTGTTTTGTATAATGAGTGACGATAAAAGACTTTACTGGTAACGCGGCATTAACATAGGATTTAGGGATGACCACCAAGGGTGATATTGTTATCTATGGATCATGTAATCCATTTATCAACAGAAGGTTTGTGTGTTTGTTGCCGCGTTTTTTTTGATCAATACCGACAAAATAAACCCCCCCCCCCCGCCCCCTAAAGAAGTAAAAAAAAAAAGCGTTTATTTTTATTAAATAATATATATTAATTAAAAATATTACTAGAAACGTGGATAAGATTTGTACTTGAACACGAAATATCTGAAAGTAGACCGTTATAAATTGCGTTGGTAAAAACTAATAACCCTCTTTGCAGCATCAGATCTAATCATCATCTAATAACCATCACTAGTGTTTATACGTCTTTAAACTATTATGTCCATTACAGCCTGCATTAAGTCCACTGCTGAACATAGGCCTTCCCCATAGAATAACTCATACTAGGGATCAAAATCAAAGACAAAATATATTTATTTCATCAAAAAACTTATATCCATACAATATTCATTTATATATATATATATATATATATATATATATATATATATATATATATATATATATATATATATATATATATATATATATACTATGGTCACGAGAGGTGGCATGTGAGGCAATTGCTTTATTTTTAGAGTTCTAGTTATTTTCCAAAAGGCGTCTTAAGATGGATCTATTCCTTCAAAGAGGTTTTTCTATATATCATTTTTTAATTCGCCTATGCGTTGTTTAACCTCCTTTTGTAGAGAACGTAACCAAATTTATTATCTTCCATGCAATAACGGTCATAAGGTATTCTTCGCTCTAATCAGTTGTCGAACATCTGCCGGAAGCTTCGTGTATTGATCGCTCGACACATTCTTCGACCGCTGAAGTGAGGTGAGTCGAAAGGTGCTAATTGCCCTATTGGCTTCCTCCGGCGAGTCTATCTTGTCCGGTATAGTGTTAATGCTGGGAGTTCGTAGACTTGAGTTCGACTTCGAGTTAACGCCAGTCGATGATGTTTTTGGTCTGACGGACCTCACCTGCCGACGGCCCAGTTGTAATACGACCGGCCTATGGTTCGAGGTTAGTTCAATAAAAGTATCGATTGAGTTAATAATAAACTTAACATCTTTGAGCCAAGGACGTCCGGATGTTGGGATAGCGGGCTAGACTCTCGGGAGCAATAACGTCGAAGTTAAGTCTCTCTGTGAGGTCACATAAAACGTTTACGTTTCCACTGTTAACGTTAGAATTTCAATTAACGTATTTACTGTTTAGGTATCCCGCAGTTAATACACTGGGGCCTAGATCTAATAGAGCCGAGATGTCAGCTTCCATTATATTATATCTTAGCGGTGGCTGATATGCCGTTGCAATTATTATGGGCGGATCGCCCGTTAGTGCTATCCTACAAACCGATGCTTCTAAGTTATTAAGCGGTAAAGTATCTATCCATACACATTACAAGGACCTTATGTAGTAGCTCAAGGTGCCACCTTTAGATCCGGTCAGCTTATCATTTCTTACTAAGGTGTAATTAGCTATTTTGGAATCGTGCACACTAGTTTTCTAGAAAGGTCTATTGCATTAGCATGATGTCGAAATCATGATCGCGTAGAAATTACACGATTCATTTCGATCTCTGATGCCGTTTGCGTTAAAGAACGCGACAGTCAGAGAGCTAGGTTTGGCTCAAAGGGGAACACAAATTTTTCGAGTATATTTACGTAGAGATTCCTTTTATTATTCTGACAAAATAACGAACGTATTTAGTATTCTTATAGGTTTTTTATTTTATTTTAATTAGTTCTTCCTTTTTTAAGCTAAATAAGTCAAAGAAATACTTCTGCGTCTTCTATATCTTCAGAGCTATCAGAAAAACACTAATCTTGTTTATATGGCTGCCTTTGGTTCTTCCGCAACGTATTAATTCATAGCTCCGAATCTGCTATTTCAGTTGGCGAATGGGGCAGACCTAAAAAAATTGGAAGGCTTAAATACCTACATAGTTTTTATTTTCAATATTAAAGTGACAAACGAAGTAACATTCAAACTGGGGCTCCTGTAGTTCATTCCCTATATAACCCACTTCAAACAAGGGAGACTGTAGATGTATTGTCACACCCTGAGGACTACGATGAAATGCCTCACAGTCTGTTATTATACTGGTATAAGAGACTGCTACTAAATACCACAACTAGGTAAGAGATTCAATCCAGATTTACCTCTAGACGAAAAGAAACTCTTTCTCTAAAAAAGGAAATTTTTTATCAGTTGAGATTGATTTCAGATAATTGTTAATTGGTAAGAAAAAATGAAATCAGAGATAGTCTGCATTAAGAATCGTATTATTTTACTCCTATAGATTAAGTAATTACAATATAAAAGTTATTCTAGCTTACATATTATATTGACTTTTTTCCTTTATAAAACGTAATCTAGTTTTACGTAACACTACCGGTTAGCCCTGGCTTCGCACGGGTGATATATGGATTTTGACAACAGCACCACCTATCGGATGCAAATATGAATATAAACCATCCAGGGATCCGCTAAAATGCACACAAAAAATGTCATCATAATCTTTCGAGCCGTTTCCGAGGTTTAACAACACTAACGCACAGCAATAGATTTTTATATGTAAAGATTAATAGCACTAAGTGTATTTTTACGTTATTTTTTTACTTTTTTTTACTGATATTACTTATTATAGTCCACCGCTGGCTAGGCTTCCCCCATAGATAGCATATCATCCCGTGGGTGTCGTAAAAGGCGACGAAAAACTGATGTCGCCAACCCGCTTTGCAAGCGTGGCAACTATGGCAAATGGGGATATTGACTGATATTGATGACTTTAAGGGGCTGTTACGATAAATAAATATAAGAAATTACATGCACATTTAAGGGATTAAGACTTGGTGTTAGCGACCTAAGTATGCAGTTATTTAAGGCATTGCGGCTATTAATCCATCTAGTAAGGCACACTAGTGAGGAGATATAAATCTAAGGAAGCAGATGAAAGCTTATATTCATCTGTAGGCTGCTGCAGCAGTGATTATGTAAAACGTATGAAGCAGCTAAAACCCTACCTAAGAATGAGCTTTTATTAGAAAAAAGCAAAACATAACAGACGCAATTACTTATAAGACACTAATTATTACCAATATTATAACTATTAATGAAATTGAAGAATCTGTATGTGATATTAAAATAACTGACTTTTATCAAGCTGGGGGAGGGGGTTTATTTGAATGCTATTGTTAGGTTTTCACTTAGTTAATTTAATAACAATAAAGTTCATTTAATATAGTTTATTTAAGCATTGACTTTTTATTGGTAAATTCATTTTATTAGAATGGCAACACTTTAGTAAGGGAGGGGATGTGGTCAGTTGCACGAAGCAAAGATGGCATTAAGCAAGGAGGAGCGGAGAAAGACGGTTGTGTCGATTACTAAGCATAGGATAAGACAAAATAAGTGTAAATTATAGTTTAAACCTAAGCCTCAGGGCAGAATAAAAGTGTGAGCAGTAATCGCAAGTGTTTTATTATATTTCAGAAGTGGGATGTACCCGTTTCTTTTGTTATACCTACCTTTGTTACTTATACTAAACTGTTTCTAAGTTAAAAAAAAGAAATTTCCTTAGGCTTTAAAATTGCTAAAATCTCTTGGAAAATATATATATATATATATATATATATATATATATATATATATATATATATATATATATATATATATATATAATAGTTGTAAATTATATACGGTAAATCCTGGATAAGATAAAGACCAAGGAAAACGTTAAATAATTTGAGTTATTCGAGGTTTTTACTTACTCTGGGTTGAAGTTAAGGAGTTTTTAATGCTTCACGTTTGTACCTACAGAGGTTCGCTTATAAGCTCTGTTTAGGAATTATCAAATGTAAATGTAAGCAATACACTAAAGACTTGTATTATTTACATTTTAAGCCATTCGGTAAACGCGTATATGCAATAACAATGATTTAAACACTGGTCATTCGCACAGTCATTTAAAATGACTTATTGATAGATTATTGAAGTTGCAAAGGTCGTCTTCGTTACAACTTTGAGTTACTGAGGTGCGACGCCCAAATTATTCATTTAAGTGAAAGAGGGTTCGTATTATAAGTAAAAGAGGTTTTGGACTCCGGGTGGTCACAAAATTTTATAAATTTATAGTGGGTATTAAGTTATCAAGGTACTAGTTATTTGCTCTCTTGTTTAAGTAATTACTTACTTACTATAGGGTAATGGAGTACTTCTTATATTTTCGTATTCTAACTTCTACTCATATATGCAAAGGTTACAATATTGCACGTAAATAAAATAAAGGGAACATGTTTGTACTCTTTCTTATCGTAACTTAACAATAAAATATTAATCATAGGTTAAATGTGAGAATGGCGCTACCTAATATGATATCTCAAGCACCAAGTAAGATTATCCATTACTAGATATCACTGTAGTGCTGGGGTACAAGGGGACGCCAAAAATTTCGTTATTTTTAAGATAGCATAAGCCGTTTTCGAGATACCCACTTAATAAACGTTACAAGTTATTGAATGTATTCATTTTTGATTTTGTTTCCAAGTTACAGAAAAATGCAGAGGGAAGACAAATCGCAACCTCGACGCCTGGAGACTCCGGGTCGTGGGGAGTCCAGACGACGCAGGGCTGATGATAGGGCCAGAAGCAGCCGTAGTCGCACGCGATGCGACAGCATTGGGAGTCTTCACGAACGCGAGCGACGCCGAGCAGTAGAACGGGAGCTAGCTCGCGAACGGGAGCGGCTACAAAATCTCCAGAACAACCTGATTATGGAGCGTAGTAAAAGGCTACGCAGCGTAAGTAAACATCACGATTTCACGCGTCAAGATTCCTATATTTCTGGGCGTGATGCAACCACTGGGCGTAGTGTTCCTTCTAAAAGTAGAACACTCGACCGTGGGGTGGATGACCGCCCCAAGAGAAGGCGAATTCAAGAAAATGGTCAACGATCTTCTAGTCCTTCGTTCTCGACTAAAGACGTAGCTAATATTCTTAAATAACTTAAAGACTTACAGTCACAGCCGTCGACGTCGGCCACGGTTGCACCTATTCATTCAAGTAGCTATAAAAATATTTTACCTGATTTTGATCCATCGTCGAAAAATCAACGAATAGATATGTGGTTAAATAAAGTAAACGAGTGCGCGAAGGCTGACGACAAAACAACAATCCATTACGCCATGCAAAAGCTCCAGGGTTTGGCCAAGACCTGGTACGAGAGTTTACCCTCAATTCTTTTTAATTGGAATGAGTGGCAGGAGAGGTTAATAAATGCTTTTCCACATGAATATAACTATGGTCAAGCTCTGGAAGATATGTTGAAACGAAAGAGCAAGTTTAACGAACCTATTGAAGTATATTATTATGAGAAACTGGCACTTTTGAACCAATGCGACATTGAAGGAAAGCGTGCTGTTGATTGCATCATACACGGCTTAACCGACAAAACGATGAAATCAAGCGCTACCACACTACGTTGTTCACATCCGGAACAGCTGCTCCGATTTTTAATGAGTAATAAGGAACTCAATCAACCTTTTGAACGATCTTACAACAAATTTAGGTCCGGTATTAATACAAATGTTATTAGTGTTAATAATAATAATAAAATAGCAAATAAGAGCAACTTTGCCCAACATAATAATATATATTGTTATAACTGCAAGGAAAAGGGGCATCCATTCTTGAAATGCCCCAAGCCTATTATAAAGTGCGGTAAATGCAATAAAATGGGTCATAAAACAGAAAATTGTTTCGCAATTGTTAACGACGATAAAAGCAACGCTGTTCACAAAACCTTGCGTATATCAAACTCAAACCCAAGCTCTAAGTTTTATAAAGACGTTTTTGTAAATAATTATCCGGAAAAGGGATTTGTGGATTTTGGAAGCGAGGTATCGTTAATAAAGAAATCGAATGCATCCTGTTTGGGACTGGTTCCTGATAGTGAATCCACATTACTGAGAGGTTTTGGAAACGATGTTGTGCGCACTCTTGGTAGTATCACTGTTAACTTGTCTGTAGATGGCGTCCACGCTAACGTCGCGTGTCACGTTGTTGACGATCAATATTTGGAATTACCATTGCTATTAGGACAGTCATTCACTGAGCAGTCGCATGTCGCTGTTTATAAAACTACAGATAAGCTTAGCTTCTTTGATGTTAATCGAGTAATGCCCTTTTCGGAAATCGATATACAAAACAAAACCACCGTTAAGGTAGTAGCTTCTGCCAATGTCCACATTTATGGAGCAGCAAGCATTAAGGCATTTGCAGATTTAAGTGTCGATAGCAATATTCTGATAAACAGTAAGATTGTTGGCAGGCCTACGGAACAATTCATCATAACGGGAGGGGTATATTCTGTCAAGAATAGGGTTTTAAACGTCATCATCTCCCCTTTATTAGTTCACAGTTACATCAAAGAAAGAATGACCATCAGTCGTGGTTTAGAAGTCAAGATCATTAATCTTATTGCCTCTTTGCCAAAAAAAAAATAACACGACAAACTAATATTTATAAGGAGAAAGTAAGAATAGGAGATAATATTGGACAAATCCATCGACAAAACTTTAGCTTTGCTGGACAATACCAACATTGCTTTGCCTCTTCTTTAAAAGAACTAGGGTGCACTAATATTACCAAGACCATTGACATACACTACATTATCCACAAAGAGCAAGGAGATGTGAGAGAGATGATTAGTGAAATGCTAAATGCCGGAATAATAAGTGAATCAATATCAGAGTATTCAAGTCCTATAATTTTAGTCCGTAAGAAAGATGGAAAAATGAGAATGTGCATAGATTACAGGATGTTAAACTCAGTGACAGTAAAGGAGCGTTATCCTATGCCTTATATTGAGGATGAAATCGCGAGATTGTCCGGACAAGCCTACTTTGTAACACTTGATTTAACATCAGGATATTATCAGGTCCCAATATCAAAAGAATCCCGGCCACTAACTTCATTTGTTACACCAAATGGTCAGTATGAGTTCAACCGTATGCCATTCGGCTTGGCCAATGCCCCGGCTGTGTTTCAACGAATGATGAATCGAATCCTTGGTTCAACGCGAGCAGAAGGAGCAACAGCGTATATGGATGATGTGTTGATATATGGTAGAGATGTAGAAGAATGTCTGATGCGATTAGAAAATGTTTTACAATTATTAGAAGGGGCAAACTTGACCCTTAATCTGGCAAAATGTGAATTTCTAATGGACAAAATAGATTACTTGGGTTACGAAATAAGTGCTTCTGGAGTACGGCCGGGCAGTAAAAAGATTCAGTGCGTGCTCGATTTTCCCTGCCCTATAGATCAACATACTGTGCGGCAGTTTCTTGGTCTTGTGGGGTACTTCCGGAAATTCATCAGGAACTTCGCTATCCTAGCTAACCCATTAACAAAGTTATTGACTAAAAATGCACGATGGACCTGGAACCATGAGCAGGAGGAAGCTTTCAAAAGTTTAAAAGACAAATTAGTGGATAGACCTATCCTAGCTATTTATGACCCAACAGCAGAAACTGAGTTACACACTGACGCTAGTAAGTTCGGTGTTGGAGGTGTGTTATTTCAAAGATCATGCAGTAGTCATAGTTTTAGGCCAGTGGCTTATTATAGCCGAAAGACTTCTCCTGAAGAAAAACATTTCCATGCTTACGAACTAGAAGCACTGGCCGTTGTCTGCTCATTAAAGAAGTTTCGAGTATATCTATTAGGCCAAAGATTCAAAATAATATCAGATTGCAATGCTCTCCGCTCTACTTTCTCAAAGCGAGATATTCTTCCTAGGGTTGCACGATGGTGGCTTCTAATGCAAGAGTTTCAGTGCACAGTTGAATATCGCCCTGGTGCAAGGATGACTCATGTGGACGCCCTGTCTCGCAACCCAATATCAGATGACGAAAGTTCAAAAGTTTTAGAACAATACCCATCGGTCATGACTATAAGCACCGAAGATTGGTTACACACATTACAAATGGGCGACACAGAGTTATGCAGGATTCGAAATGTTCTTTCTTCAGATATGGATGTGGAGGGACTTAAATATATTAAAGATAACTACTTGATAAAAGACAACAAATTATACCGATATCTAGATGGGAACGTTAACAATATTCGTTGGGTGGTTCCAAAGGGTGCAAGGTGGCAACTTTTACGCCTGAATCATGACGATATAGGGCATTTTGGCGTTGAAAAGACATTGGAACGTATAAAAAAATCATATTGGTTTTCAAAAATGTCAAGGTTCGTTAAAAAGTACGTGAAAGCATGCGTAGAATGTGCCTATGCTAAGAAAAACAAATCTACAAAAGAAGGATACTTATACCCCATCGAAAAGATCGAAGTCCCTTTTCATACACTGCACATAGATCACCTGGGACCTTTTGTTAGGTCCAAGCGCGGCAATACTCATCTTTTGGTTATTGTCGATGGATTCACTAAATTCGTGTTTGCTAGGCCGGTACGTAACACAAAGACTCAAAATGCAATTAGGGCTCTTGAGGATATTTTTTATACTTTCCGCATTCCCGATCGCATTATAAGTGATAGAGGAACATGCTTCACATCACACACTTTTAAACGGTTTTGTCAAGACAAAGGTATAAGACACATCCTCAACGCTGTAGCTTGTCCCCGATCAAACGGTCAGGTTGAAAGATACAACCGTACTATCCTTGACTCATTAACAGCACAGAATTTAAATTGTGACGAAAAAGAGTGGGATAGCACAATTGGAAGAGTACAGTGGGGATTGAATAATACATAACAAAAAACTACTGGTAGAACACCGGCCGAAATTATGTTTGGTACAGCTATAAATTCCGAAGTCAATCCTAAGTTCAATGAAGTTCGTCAAGAAACTCGAGAAATAAACGATCTAGCCACTATTCGTAAAACAGTTAAAGACACTATTGACACTCAACAGGAAAAACAAAAACTGAGATTTGATAGGGGACGACGTCCCGCCAAGGTTTATGCTGAAGGAGAGTTAGTTAAAATAACGAAAACAGCTTTTACAAATGACGGTAAAAGTAGGAAACTTCTTCCTTCATACATAGGTCCATATCGGGTTATATCAGTATTGGGAAATGACAGATATAAGGTAGCAGCGATTCCGGGACTAACGGGTACTAAGAACAAACGACCAACTGCTGTAGCCGCTGACCGAATGTCGCCTTGGGTCAATGTTGCTGCTTTAGATGTTAATATATCAGATACGTCCAATGATGATGGTGATGAGGATAGTAATAGTGATAACTAATAAAACCAAGAAATTCTGTTAATTACCTATTTTAAATTGTTATCTCAGTTTGTAAAATTACATCTAAGCAATCCATAAATGCACAGTTTTGAACCATGTTATCTATTAACTGTTTTTACCTAGTTCCTTCTAAGTTTCACGTTAATAAATATAATGCTACAATAGTAATGATGTATATCGTTAAATCAGTACAACCTAATATGTATGGATAGATAATAGAAAACTAAGATTTATATGATTAAGATCTAGAACGACATAGGTGTTGAGCATGGATATCTGTGAGAATGGATGGGTTCACAGTTTATCGTTTTACTTGTGCCGGTTATGAGAATGGATGGGTTCGTAACCGGGCCAGTGAAGTGTTCTGCACTGTGTTCGTTTGTTAAATGTGTCCCGTTCGTAAAAATGGATGGATTTACTAATGGGACTCATTTGAGAAACTAATGATGTATATAGTTAAATCAGTACACCCTAATATGGATGGATAGATGAATAGAAAGCTAAGATTTATATGATTAAGATCTAGAACGGCATAGGTGTTGAGCATGGATATCTGTGAGAATGGATGGGTTCACAGTTTATCGTTTTACTTGTGCCGGTTATGAGAATGGATGGGTTCGTAACCGGGCCAGTGAAGTGTTCTACACTGTGTTCGTTTGTTAAATGTGTCCTGTTCGTAAGAATGGATGGATTTACTAATGGGACTCATTTGGAAAACGTAATGGGTTATCAAAATTTGTGTTAACTTCGAAGTATGTTTTACTTGCTTACTGGGAATGGATGGGTCCAAAAAGCAAATATATAAAGTACATACCTAAAGCTGTTGTTAAACTTTTATTTTAAGATGTACCCATAGTATTTAGCTATTTTCGACTTTTTCTAATTCCTTTTTATATCTTTTGATTTGTAAGAAATAATAATATGTACCTAATGTAAGTTTTAGTTTTTTTTTTGTAATTTTATTTATTACTGTGAAATTATATGTGTATCTAAGCCCCGTGCAACTGACCGAATGTTAGGTTTCTTTTCAACCGTGCATGAGGACATGCACGAAGTCAGGATGGACGAATGTTAGGTTTTCACTTAGTTAATTTAATAACAATAAAGTTCATTTAATATATTTTATTTAAGCATTGACTTTTTATTGGTAAATTCATTTTATTAGAATGGCAACACTTTAGTAAGGGAGGGGATGTGGTCAGTTGCACGAAGCAAAGATGGCATTAAGCAAGGAGGAGCGGAGAAAGACGGTTGTGTCGATTACTAAGCATAGGATAAGACAAAATAAGTGTAAATTATAGTTTAAACCTAAGCCTCAGGGCAGAATAAAAGTGTGAGCAGTAATCGCAGAGTGTTTTATTATACTATTAAGACACAAATAATTATTTTTAAAATGATTATAACCAACTAATGAAGCTTTACAAACATAGAGAGCAATACCAGGAGTCATCTAGAGTATACTTTATCCGAAAAATTAAGATTTTTGAAAAACTAAAAATTTATAAAATACATAGTTATTGACCACCTTTAATCTAAATAATGCTACATTAAATGACGACGACGGCCAGGCGAAACCGGGGCAGGTCACTAGTTTTAAATAACGAAATTGTAGGTACTTACGATAGGTCCCGCTTTGTATAAAATCTTTATATTTAGAAGCTGCATAATTTAAAAATAACGACAGTAAAATCACCGATGACAGAACACCGATAGCTATCAACGTGTTGTAATATGACATATCAGAGTCATTATTCTTTAGCCCAGATTCCGTGCTTTCTTCAACATGTCTCTCACAAATTGTTTCAACCCGTTCACATGTAAGTTCAAAGAAACATTCTTTATAAGGGTATGTGCCAAGGCAATAGTTATAAAAATTCGAATTAAATCTTGAAATGTTCCATGTTTTAAAATCACTGAAACAAAACAATAAATATATTTTTATTTCCTATGAAAACGTAACCCACATATTTGGTTTTTCTACTGTATTGTAGAGGCAGTTCATAAACGTAAATTGGACCCGGAAAAATATTTGTAGGCCATTTAAATATTTGTTACGTGCGGGATTTGAAACGGCAGTCCTCAGCACCGAACTCAAAACTGACTGCGCCAAGCAGCCATCTTAAATAAATAAATGTAACAGTAAATTTATCTTGTGTGTACCGACACAAAATGTCTACGATCTTATTTCCTGCCGTGGATGTTACCAACGTAAAATAGCAGTTGTGGTTCATATAGTGAGTGTAGAGAACCGGAAACGCTTTTGACTGGAAACGAGGTATTCCATCTTAGCCCCCAGGGATGATAACGCATCTGCATTTTAATTCATAGTCGAAGATAAACGTATATGTCGGAGGACCACAGCATCTACTTGCCATAATAGGGACTATGTACTTGTTTGTTACCCTTATTCCGTAAAATAAAAAAAAAGTCTTTCGACAGAAGGCGATACAACTATCTTGTTCACGCACGACGTAACATTCGCACTGACAGGACGCAGCGTCAAAGGTGCACAGCATTTGGTATTGTAATCTCCAATTTGCCGGAGAAGTGTGGTGATCTTGGTACTATGGCTACAAGTGGGGAGGCCTACGCTACATCCAGGAGGATCCTAAGATAGATCCGGGCCTGGTTATGAAGATTGTATGTCTGGCACGGTCCGGTCCAACACTGAACGTTACGAAGGTACTAATAAAGATGAAGAAATAAGAACAATAGTGATTAGTGACTCTGTATTTGCGCAACTGTAAAGTAATCAGAATATTAATTTAACCTCAGCACCTTAGTTAATAACAATTTTATATGTTGTTTTTCGTCAACAGTGAAGTAATGGTGTAAAAATATTCACTATCCCATATCGTCCCATGGGTCACAAGACGCGACAAAGGCAGGCAAGATAGGAGATGTGAACAGCAGTGTATTTGTTAAAACGACTAAAACTAAAAAAACTGCCAGCCCGCACGTGAAGCGTGACAACTATGATAGGTCCCCCCCATAGGGGGACTTGTCATAGTTGTCACGCTCCCCCATAGATTGCCTCATAAGGCAATCTAGGCTAGGCTAGTGTTGAGCAGTGGACATTTGTTAGACTGTAATTGTAACGAGAATGGTGGTGTTTTGTACTTACATTAACGCTGGTTTTATTTCCATTGAATCATCACATGATCTTTCTTCGAATATTGTATAGAATTCAGTGCATTCAACAGTATTAACAGTTGTAGTTTCTGGTGCCTGCAATCACAACAATATACGTTACTTTACCAATAATTTAATTAGAATTAAAGCAAGGTTACAGACCAAATGTGTCTCACTTCGAGATAAATGCCTTCTCTCATCTGTGAGGTTTTAGGACAAGGAAGTCTCCACCGTGCTGCCCAATGCGTGTTGATGTGTATATGTTTACATAAATATATTTCCCTAATTCCAGATATTCACGACGACGACGTTTTCCTTCACCGTCCAAAATTTGCAGGCAACAATTTCATTGGAGCCGGCAGGGATCGAATCTGTTCTCGTACTGAAAAATCTGTTCGGGTACTGAAACATTTTCAGCGAGCACTTAGCTCTTGCAAATACCACCGACGAGCAACTACTTCGAAATATAATAAATGAAACATAAATGGTTATCAGTATTTTTGCTTTTAAACATTCACAGGTCTATTTATAATCGTTCACTATCGCTTACTTTAATTAAGTGTCAATTATATCTATACCTGTCTGTTTCTACCGCCATGTAGTGAAAAGAGAGAAAGGAACTTATGATATTTCTTAAATTGAATCGATTTTTAAGGTCATATGTTATTTTATTGATATTGATTGTCAGTTTAGCGATGAAAATTTTTGATGCATCCACTTTGGTTTGAATTCATGAATTTTACGCTTGGCGTAAACTAGATGATTATACCGCCATCTATCGAAAGCCATAAGAGGTATATTCTATAATCGCCTCTAAAGACAGCCACGGGAAAATGGGATGACGGATTCGTTTTCGCCGCCTCCTGATGCCAAAAGCATTCACATTACAATCTGCACGTTTACGTGCAGTACACTAGAACTCAGGGGGACGTTACCTTTGAGAAGACGAAGTGACTAACTGAGGTAAGGAGGTGAGAGTGATTCTAGAGACCGACACCTGCGGGGTTGAATAACCCATGCAGACGACCAACTGCTTCGCCGCCACTACACGGCAAAATGTCATTAGTGAAGTGTTTTTGTACAACCTATAGTACAACCTATAAATATAACATAATGGGTGCGTTTGGCAGAAAAAAGCGCTAGCAAGCGCTTACAAGCGCTAAAATAGTTTTCGGCCAGGACACGATTGCTACTTCAGTAGCGCTAACACAATCCGCCATTTTGCTTATTTAATTTGTTTTTTTGAAGTAGAGTTTATAAGTTGTTTTGTGCAATATTAGTTTTAAGTAATATAATTACATGAATAAACATATACATGCTATTAAAAATTCATGATTGGTAAGTTTTTAATATGAATACTTTACAAACATATATTTAAATTAGGTTAGATTCCCCGGTTAAAACTAACATCGTGTCCTGGAGGAAAATAGCTACTTACGATTTGACAGCGCTTACTGCTTACTATCGCCATTTTGCTTACAAGCGCTTGCTAGCGCTTTTTTCTGCCAAACGCACCCAATATCTAGTCGTTAAAAGTTAGTTCAAGAAAGTGTTATTTCGTCAAAAGGTATTTCATTACCAATAATTCCATATCAGTCTGACTAGAGCTAATTATAATTTCTGTAGTTAGTTCAATACTTTCTTCTAATTGTTTTTCGCAGACTGTTTCAATCCGTTCACATGTAATTTCGAAGAAACATTCTTCGGACGGGTACGCGTCAATACATTTGTAGTCAGGATTCCAATCAAATCTTGAAGCATTCCAAGTTACTGGATTTCTGAAATAATTTAAATTAAGTAAATGACCATAGGACTCGTAATAGTTTTTAATTAAAAATGTAGAAATGCGGTTTTGAAATATTTTTATAGGATAGGGTGACAAACGAGCACACAGTCCACTGATGGTAAGTGGTTGCTGTGGCCCATAAACATCTACATCTATCCTTGATTAGGAATCAAAATGCTAATGCGTTGTCACCCGTGACCCCATGAGGACTAAGATGGAATGCCTCGTTTCCAGTAAATAGGGTCTCCGGTTCTCTACACTCACCATACGAAACACAGCAGCATTAAGCTACTATTTTACGCTGGTATTCAGTGAGAGCGTGGTACTTCCCCGGTCGAGCCGACCCATTCGTGCTAAAACCATAATATAGCTGCAGTGTGGCTCTACCACGTATAAAATATTTATTCTCTATGTCACTTCCATAATTTAGACGTATCTAACGACACCACATAATATGTAAATAACCCTCAAGCTGTTTAGCCTACAGAGCGTACCAATGAAATAGACATACGTACATACACTTGAAACACATTACCCTCCTGATTGAACGGGTAAAAATAAAAACAAAGTGTAAAAATAAACTTTAAAAGACAACTAAAAATAACCAAAAAGTAAAAATCGACATAGAACATTCCAGTAGCTTTTGAAGTCGGTGCTAAGACACAGTGTATAGATGAATTGAATCCAGAAGCTATTGTGCAAAAATTTATATTTTTTTTTGTGATTTGAAGTTGTTTTTTACTATTTTCATTATACGTTTATTTTTAACCCTTTTGAGTGGAATAACGAAAATCAAATCAAATCAAAACAAATTCATTCATTTGTTCAATACAGGTATAAAAGTTGTTACAGAAAAGTGGAATATGTACACTGCACCTTATGAGGTGTGCAAATACACTACAACATTAGACTACGGATTACTAATTAAATAATGGTGCTTTGAAATAAAATGAAGAATAAGAAGAAAAAGAAATAAGAAAAAAAATTGTCCATAGTCAAGTTGAGTTTATAGTGCTAATTGTTGTCATACTAAATACCTTGAAGTAATATAAACTCAAAATTAAATATCTTTGATAATACGTACAATCAAATTTAAAATATTGTCATACAAAATTAAATATTATCATGACATGTAGTCTAAATAGTTACAGAAAAAACTTCATCCCTATTTTTCCACCGTTATGGGTCCACAATACATGTGAAAGTTTTGGAATAACCACAAGAAGTACCTATGCAAACAAGAATTAAATTAAAAAAAAATAATTGTAAAACCGACTTCAATATAAATAAAATGAGAACATGATGATGTTCTCATTTTATTTATATTGATGAATTAGTCATTGATGAATGTAGTCGAAGTCAATTAAATAGGCTTTATTAAAGTAAAAAGTAAAAAATACTGGTCATATTTTAATCAAATTTGTATGGGTCCACATGAGAAGCAACAGCTTTCAAACAATAAATGAATCATCAAAATCGGTTCACCTAGAAAAAAAGTTCATTACATATAAAAAAATAGTCGAATTGATAACCTCCTCCTTTCTTTGAAGTCGGTTGAAAAAATCATTCCAATCGGTTCAAACTCAGGAAGATATCGCTTTACATACAACATAAAACAGACAGTCGATTTAAGAACCTCCTCGTTTTTTAAGGTCGGCTACAATAAACGTAATGTCCTCCAGACTGAATTTCGGTCACAACGGCCGGTCTCTACGGAGACTAGCCATCTGCGCGGGATAGGATTATGTGCCTTAGTTTAGTGTATGCGCAAGTACAAGTACCCTCTTTATTTCCTCACTCTCATAATCCGATAGAACGGTAATCCAACACGACAACACCAGGAGAGAGATTGCAGACACCTCAGGCAGAGAGGCGTAGGACCAAGGGCTTCTTTGCTCCGGGCTACTACAGAGCAGTTTTTGACAGAAAATCCCAGTTACCAATTTTACTCCAACCTGGGATTCAAACCCGTCTCGGATCATAATCAGAAATGGTGGTTAAACTACTAGACCAACGAGGCAGTCAAATTGTAACAGTAAGAGACTGCGTAGTACTACGAGTGCAATGTAAGACGACCTAGAAACGGATCGTTATGGAGAACGACACGTTTCTAGAAATAAGTTTATAGAAATTTGCCGATTATTTTGTTAAGAGAACCGATTTGAGATTGGATTTGCAGGTTGCGCGGGTAAAAATGAACGTAGAGTGGAAAACCACACCTTGTATTCCGGCGTGCCTTTTGCTTCGATGCGCCTTTTATGGAGGAATGCAAATATGCACTATTTTATTTCTGTGATTTTAACTTCCTCGAAGCGCTTTTCCATAAATAAGATAAAAAAGGGCATGAAGGTGGTCAATGGACGCAGATATATACAGCGGTAGAGCCACACTGTAGCTATATTATGGTTGAAGCATGAATGGGTCGGCTCGACCGGGGTGTGACCACGCTGTCACAGAAAAAAGCATAAAATAACATAAGTTGTGTTTCGTATAGTGAGTGTAGAGAACCGGAGACCCTTTTTACTGAAAACGAGGCATTCCATCTTAGTCCTTAGGAGTGACAACGCATCTGAATTTTGATCTTTAATCGAGGATGTATGTAGAATGTAGATTTCTATGGACCACAGCATCCACTTACCGTCAGGTGGACTGAGTGCTCGTTTTTCACCCATATTCTATTAAAATGATGTATTAATGAAGTGAGAGGACTAATGCTAGATTGTTACGATAATAATGACAATTATGATGATGATCGCAAGTGTTTCGACGTTACTCTTAATGCCGGCTGTAAACACTCGTCTTTCCGCCTCGCGTGCCTCTCGTCGTGTTGACACGAAAACACACCATGTACATACTCTTTGTATCATTTGAATTCCGTATGCCCGCTGAGATGGACGTAGATGAAACTGTTGCTGCGTTTTGCCTTTCTGCTATTAGTTATTATAACTTTTTACACATTTACCTTAAAAATAAAATTAATAAGCCACGGCGAAGAAGAAGACGGTGGATGGTTTCTATTTATCGTAAATGAACTATGTACGGTGAATATTATGTAGAACGCTCTCATTTTCATTGCGTGACTCACGAGATCCTTTGACTCGAGCGCAAAAAAACCGACAAGCTTCCGAGAGCGCACGAGGTCCACGAAACGCGACCCGACGCGACGAGAGAGGGCACCATGCACACTCGTTCTCGGCCTGTCTCGTGGTGTCTCGACGAGCGTGTACATCCGCCATGAGGTTATTAGCAAATCTACTCACATTTGAATTGGTTTTATTTCTGTTAAATTTGCGTCATCACAAGACCTTTCTTTGAAGAGAGTAAAATATTCCGTGCATTCAGTGGAGTAAGCTGTAGCTATTTTGCCTGTCTGAAACGATACAAAAAAGTCAAAGACTTAGTTTGGTTAATTTGTACACTTACGGCGATTCTCCTTGGTGAAGTCGGTATCTCGTAGATGGGTTTTGTATTATATTAATAGTTTCAATTTTTCCTAAAAGAATCGATAACTATTGAAGTAATCCATTTTTCCCTTTTGCTTTACTAAGCCACCGCTGAGTCTATTTCACCTGATGATGCCTAGTTTAAAGGCAAAACTTGTGTCGTATCTATCCTAATGTAGTGGTGCTAGGATTGGTGGGGACTGGGATAGTGGATGCAATTTAGGGAGCGCGGAGGTTCTCTTCCAACTAAGTAAGACAAATCATTTTATTTTATTATGCTGCTCATAGCTAGTTTTTAACATCTGGAACAACTAACGCTTTATACAAATCTGGGGGCACGCAGTGCCCGCGCCAAGTCGAGCAAAATAGAGGCACGGCCGTACCATACTTTTCTCGAAGCAATTCAGGCCATTTTCGAGCCCCTTATAACTTCGTTGTGGATACAACTAGAAACCTGAATTCAGTAACCGAGTAGGCATTGTATAAACATGGCATATTTTAAATTTCATTCAATTTGAACCAGTAGTTTAAGAATTATAACTAGTCAAAGTTTCTTAATTTTGTCACTCACTGACTGACTGACCGATCATCAAAACTCTAAGGCACTTATAGCATACATAGAAGCTTTAAATTTAGAATACAATTAGTGTTTAGTGTATAAATCAAGGAAAAACTAAAATATTTTTTAATTCCGGTCCAGTTTTCTAGATACACCAACTGCATAAATAACTTTGTAATCCTATATGAATATATAGAATTACAAAATTACATTTGCAGTGAACGAATCAGTGTATTTGTATATGTATAATAGGTGTAAATAGGTACGTTGTTGATATTCAAGAAGTAAAAGGTACCGGAAAGGAAAAAACGTCCTAATGTCATAGTTAGCCCGGCTACCATCAGTTTTTTAATATTATTTTTTTTAAATTAAAATTATAATAAAAAAAAGAATATTAAAAAACTGAAGGTAGCCGGGCTAACTATGATATTGAGACGTCAAACGTCTCAGTCACCCCCGTGACCATGGATGATGTAAAGCACCCAAAACGTCGTGAATTAAAAATAAGTAAAAGTAGTTAATTGCGAGTTAAACGCGATAAAATCCGTAAATTTAGTTTTATTCAACGTGTAGTGTTCGCGTAAATTTAAGAAGTCATTAAAAGTAGGACTATCTACAAAAAGAAATGAGATGCCATCATAAACATAACTTGTAAAAAAAAACCAAGTCTCGGAATTCAGTTCTTTTACCGTAATACCGACTTCGGTTAATTTATTCAGTCCCTACTTAAGGGTCCTTCTGTTTTAAGTTATTACGTAATTAGCTAACCTAACAACCTTTATAGTGACCATATCAATGTTAAAAATATTTTATGTTTTAAATATATGGATTGACTTGGCAATCGCACTAAGCAATCTAATTTAATATAATATACTTAGTCGGGTCATAAGTTCAGTCAAAACCATATTATTTAAAATCTTTGAATACTGGCTAGATGAACTTCACCAATTTTAAAATTATAGTGTTTGCGCTTGCCGAAAATAAAAAAAGACATTATTTTTCATTCATTTTCAAATATGGGGTGGTCGAAGAAAGAAGATAGAGTAGCGGTTATCGCGTTGCATAACTGTGGTTACACGCCAAAAGAGATTTTCAATATTCTATAAAAATAGAAAGTAACCCTATGATTTCTTTATCGCACTATCAAACGATTCACTGACTATTCAAGCTTCGAAGATCGTAAGAGGACCGGCAGACCTAGTAGAGGCTGTCGTATTATCGTCGATGGTGTGTCTTACCTGGAATAGTGGTGTTGAAGTAGGGGTGCTGGAGTAGTGGTGCTGGGACTAGTGGTGACGGAGTTTGTGCATGCAATTGAGGGAGGGCGGGAGGTGCTCTTCAATCCAGGTAAGACACATCATTGTATTTAGTTAGCGGAAGGTTCCGCAGTAATTTATATTTTTATTATAATGGATTTCCGCAAAGTAACGCCTGATTCTATCAATTATCAATTAACTGAATAAATTAACTGACTTGGTATAATAACATGGATCTCACAACTTTTTACGTTAGAAGAATCGAGTTGCGAGACTTGTTATTTTTTTTTAAAGAATATTAACAATGCTATAAACATTACTAATATTCCCCTTAACCACTCGTGGTAAGCTTAAATTGCTTGTGTTACGAGTTTTTTTATTTTAAAAAGATTATTAAGGATGCTATAAACATTACTAATATTCCCCTTAACCACTCGTGGTAAGCTTAAATTGCTTGTGTTACGAGTGGTTCACGCCAGTAGTCGAATGGTGGATTCGAACCCACGACCTTTTTAAGTTCGCGATCCGCGCCCTGCCATTAGGCTACTGTCGCTTTACAAGTTATGTTTTTGATGGCATTGTGATTCTTCGGGAACATAAAAAATAAAAAACTAATTCTGTAGTATGAATGCGATTAGGTTCAAAGAGGGAATGCAATGGCGACGCGATTAAGACAACGATTGGGACGGTTTTTGTGGTAATAATAACTTTAGCAAAAACTGATACCAAATTCTGATTACTTGTTAAGCAATATTTGATTAGTGCTATATTGTTGTACGATGTCGGTATTAAAGAAACTAGTCGTGCCGAGGTGATAATGAAAATTCTAGTGACTTCTGATAGATACCGCTGTATCATCTAACACACGAACACTTGCAAATTCCAAAGTACACATGCACACGCACGTAAACTTATTCTTAAATCTATAGACTGTAAGGTTTCCAAATCCTGTTATAGTAACAGTTGAAAATGTATGAAAATTCGTATTATTCTGGTTGTAAAGGGAAATAATAACGACTTATTAAGTTGACGAACCGAACAGAGTTAAGAAGAATAAAAATAATGCAAATACTACCGTGTAATACATCACAATGAAGTAAACACTGAAAACACGAATAACTACCATATTTATAACAAATTTTTACGTCCACTTGAATACATAATATTGCAACAAGGTAGAAATTTTAATAAGAACTGAATTGTGATCATATTTGTACCGTAATAACTATAAATACACTTGGGAATTAACAAAACTTTTTCCTTGACATCACCGAGTGATTCACTTATAATTAAAATACATAGTTAACCGTATTTTTGATATTGAAATACTAATATACGTAAATGTCTTTACTTAGTGAAAGAACTCTTTTTAACCGACTTTAAAAAGGAGGAGGTGTTCAATTCGACTGTATGTTAAAATGTGTGTTAAAATTACACCTTGCTACTATACTATTCTCAACAATAACAAAACAGCGACCAGTATACCTGTTTCAAAAGCTGAGGTTGGCCCGAGATCAAAATAAATATAATACAAGAGCTTCTGTTCATTCCCTTGTAACAACTCGATACCGCACAGCTGCGTTTCGAGGTAGTTTCAAATTTGCAGCAACCCACTGTTGGAATGATCTACCACCACCTATTCGTTCCCTAAAATCACTGAATAGTTTTAAAAACAAACTAAAGTTCTATTACTTATCACAACAAGTTCTAAATACGTAATACAATTACATTTAGAACGCAAAATAGTAATAATATTTATACTGTTTTACACAATGTTCAAATATTATTGATTATTGTTTATTTCTGTTACATATGTGATGAATGATCATTTATTATTTATTTATTTTTAATCTTACTTTTTATTTTCTAAAAAAAAATCTAGGAGGTCTCGTAACGTGGCATGTCCCCTTGAGTACAGAATATAAATTATATATGTACTAAAATCATAAATTTTATTGCTACTTTGCTTAGTCTTCCCCATAGAACCAAATACGTTATATGTAAGTATAGGTAGTGTATGTACTACACACCATTTATATCGATATTAATACAGTATGTCTGTGTTAACTGTGTTCGTTAGCACTACTCTTTAACCCACTGCCTAATTACTATTAGTCTATAAGTTGTAGTTACGCGTAATTCGAGGTTCACACACCGACTCGTCAGTGAAGTCACAGGGTTCCAACTGAAAACCAGCGCTGCCCCTGCAGCGTTATGCTGAGTTGGAGACCTATTTGATGTCACATTTTATCTTTAAATTCTTTTTTAAGTTTTTTTTTTGCTTCAATATTAATTAACATAATGCATGTTCTGCTTATTAAATAATTTTTAATGCGTAAGCAGCCTTACACCTGCGCATGCATATTCTTTGTCCATTGTAATTTATATTTAAATTTCAAAAAATTGTGTGTAAAGTGTGATTATCAAGTAAATGGTTCTTTCTTTCTTTCTATGTTCTTTTTTCATGTGTTGACTCATTGCATAATTCTTTTATTAACCGACTTCAAAAAGGAGGAGGTATTCGATTGGATTGTATGTTTTTATAGTACGTGTATAAGGGTGACAAACGAGCACACAGTCAACCCAATGTTAAGTGGATGCTATGTCACATAGACATCTACATTTGTCTTCCATAAAAAATCAAAATGCAGATGCGTTGCCAGCCCTGAGGACTGAGATGGAATGCCTCGTTCCCAGTAAAAAGGGTCTCCGGTCCTCTATTCTCACCATACGAAACACAGAACCAGTAAGTATTATTTTACGCTGGTAATTTGTGAGCGCGTGGTCCTACCCCAGTCGAGCCGACCCATTCGTGCTGCAATCACAATATAGCTGCAGCATGGCTCTACCAACATACCTCACAACTTGTTTCTGGGTGGACCGATTTTGATGTTAGTGCTTATCGTGTGGTCCCATATAAATTTGATTAAGATCTGACCAGTAGTTTTTGAGTTATCTTTAATAATGCATATTTAATTGACTTCGTATACGTTGATTCGGTCATATTGAAGTCGCTTGTACAAATTTTTTAATTTTACCACTTGTTCTGTTTAGAAGTCGGTTTGGGTATATACTACCCTCTTCCATACTTCTGCTGTCAAATAGCAGTACTTGCTTTGATTTGGTCTGAAGGGCAAAGACATCCAGTATAATGACAGACTATGATGCATTCCATCTTATCCATAAGGATGGTAATGCATTTGTATCCTTCTTGTATGAAGTTGGGTTCAAGTGTCCATAGGCTGCCATAAGCATTTTGATTTTTCTATAATGATTTCTTATATTTACGCGAACACTACTACTAACTACTAACACTACACTACACTTGATTTTTCTAGTTTATTATTCAGGGAATTGTGATATCTGTTTTTACAATAAATATTCATTCAAATACTCATTTCAAATACTCTTCCGTATACCATGCACCATCATTTGAATAAGTTTTCCTTTATTTAGACCTGTTACATTATACTTATTATTACACACACATTATTGCACACAAAAAATTACAAAACACAATAAAATTAAATTTGTAAAATGTACAATTAGGTGGCCTGTACTATGGTTCCTAGAATAATCCTTGTCAGAAATAGCAATTTGATAGCAAAATTATTAGATTAAATTCATCTTAAATACTGTTAGTAACATTGGAGTAGATTACGCTCACTGCAGGTAGTTGACCCATAAGGTATTTGAGAATACCTGATACATTTTACACAATTTCTGCAGCACTTTTTAACATGTTCTCGTGCTCTTATGATCCAAAACGTTGACCGTAAATAATTGAGCATTGCTAGTAAAAACCCATACAGTTTTTAAATGAGAATCTAGAATAATTAACTTCACAATATGACTCGAGCCAGGCAATATGATAGGATGTTTCTTGTTAAAACTTTTTTAAGATTTCTCGGTACGATCACTTAGTTTTAAAACGTTATTTTCGGCAAAATTTGGGCAAAGGGTATAAAGTTGGTAAAAAGCTGGACTCGATCAGGTGGATTGTAGGTTTATTTATCACTTCACTTTTACAAAAAACTGCATTATAAATAATCAGATTAATGGACCCCAGTGTATAACGCTGGTATAATAATAAAATAATTTTTAATTGCTATGCTAGGAGTTTCTCTACGTTATAAAATAAAACTATGATATCCACAGGAAAACAACAGAAACCGATATAGCTCAAAACTGATGTGGCAATGGGCTGGTCATGTAGCTCGAAGAGTCGAAAACTAATGCTGAAGGAAGGTTCTGGAGTCGCAGCCACGTGCCAGTTAGTGCAACGTGCAACTATAAAAGGAATGATGACCACGTAAGATATGCGAAAAGTCATCAGATCATCAAAGTTGTTATTATCGGAGTTAGATGGATGCAGGTGGGTTAGAACCTACCTTTTTGACATTTCTCAGATCATAAGCTGACCTATCCTATGCGGCCGGACGTATACATAATATAAGAAAGCTCATAATCATTTCGAGCTATGAACACGGCTATACCCAGAGTCATTCGCGTGTATCTGTAATGGTATCCATTCTTAATGAATAAAATAACGAACTTCAACGATACCGGCAGGAAGTGGCGAGGAACCCTGCATATATTTGGAAGAGCCAACAAACGGTGATGAAACAAAGTACTTGAGTAGCAGCCTTATGTAGGTAAAGACATATTAGTTGACTGTCTCAATATGGAGGGACAACTTTTTTTTTTCATATAATAAGGGTATCAAACGACTACATAGTCCGACTGATGGTAAGTCTATGCTGTGCTCCATAGACATTTACATATGTCCCCGATTAAGAACAAAAATGCAGATGCATCGTCACCCCTCAAGGCTAAGATGGAATGTTTCATTTTCAGGTTCTCCGGTTCTCTACATTCTTCATACAAAACACAGCAGCTCTAAGCTGCTATTTTACGCTGGTATTCTGTGAGAGCGTGATTCTACCCCGGTCGAGCCGAGCCACTCACCGGCCAAAAGCTGCACCGTGGCTTTTTCACGTAAAAACCTGACCTGAACCTGAAACATTGATGGGTTGCAAGTGGTGTTTTGTAGCAATCTCCCCAGATTTATGTTCAGTAAATATCGTGTGTGTAGTAATCGTGGTGATGATGATCAGATGATGGTGATAGCATAAGAAAATTCGATAGACGTCAAATTATGTGAACAGAACGCTAATAAACGATCTTTTAAGAGTTCAGATGAGTAAAGCAGTATATTTTTTTTACAAAATCAATTCTAAACGAGGTCATTAGGCGATCCTGCGAATTACTCTAAATATAAATCGCTAAAAACTTTATATCATGTAAAAAATATTTCGAACAAATTTGACCCCCACGCCACCACTATCAATACCGGAAGTTCACCAAGATACCACACCAAAGGACATTTTTTTCACGCAATTATAGTCTCTTTATGTAACAACTTAAATATCTAATTGGTACGAAAATAAATTTATAAATAAAACAATACATGTTGCTTGTTGTACAACATCCGTAACAGTTCATGCACAACATGTTATTCACTTGGAATCAACGAGTTCATAATTTCTGTGAACCGTAAACAAAAGATATTTGTTCGCACGTCTGTTTGTTTGTAATAAAATCTGTTTTTAGTAACAGACCGTTTTATGGCTTTATCAGATGTTGAATGCTCAGTGGTGGCCTCAGAAGTTCTTAATTCAGACAAAGTATAATTTGTTTGGAATCGTGGTAGCTCAGATGGTTAGCGCTCACAGTTAATTTCACAGTACGCGAGCAAACCGGGTTCGACCCCCGCCGGCACCAATGAAATTGTTAATTGCAATTTTACGTGCTGATTTACGACCTGCATGTCTGAGAAATAAGAAAAATAATATTTCGAAGACATGTGAAGTTCGCCAACACGCGTTGGGGCAGTGCTGTGAACAATTCCTTGCCGTAAAATCCTCTCAGAAATGACCAGAAGGCATGTGCCCAGGAGTGGGACATATATAGGCTGTAACTTAACTAACTATTATATTATAATTTGTTCATGTTATTTTTACTACCGTGTAATGGAGGTGGTTTAAGAATATTAACTACCTAACATGGTCTCGTGGGTGCAGTGGGAGGCGACAGAGGAAAAATCAAACAAACGTAGGCGGTATGATCTTCCAAATAACAACTAGAAATAAAAAAAACTGTGGTTCCCTGGGCGCCTGTCACGCGTGGCAAATATGTCTGTCGATTGGAATCTTGCATTCACAAATGAGACTATTTTTGCGGAAGCCTGTGTTTGGCATTAAATTTTTGATAGGCTGTAACGGTGATGATGATGAATGATTATTGTTATCGTTGAGCATTAGCTTTTCCCCAAAGAATCCCACGTCCATAGATTCCCTGCATCTCTTACCGAATTGTCACTCCATCTAGTGGATTTATGATTTTTTTTTATAGAATAAGGGTGACAAACGGGCACACCGTCCGCTTGATTATAAGTAGATAATGTGGCCCATACTTATACATATACATATATATATATATATATATATATATATATTTATATATATATATATATATATATATATATATATATATATATATATATATATAAAATACATTTATCCTCGATTAAGAATCAAAACGCAGATGCGTAGTTGCCCCTGAGGACTACGATGGAATGCCTGGTTTTTATTAAAAAAGGATCTCCGGATCTCTACACTCACCATATGAAGTGCAGCAGTATTAAGCTGCTATTTTACGCTGGTATTCTGTGAGAGCGTGGTCCTTCCCCGGTCGAGCAGACCCATCCGTGATACAACCATAATATAGCTGCAGCGTGGCTCTACCACGTATAACGGGCTGTAAACATGACGATGATAATTTTTGTTGCTTGGTTAATTATAAAAATTTAAATTTGTTCATATAACATCCTCTCGCTTCCATCTACTTTAAGAAAATGTAATAAAAAAAGTACTAAAATTTGTTTTTATTCTCGCTTATTTTCGATTTGATAACTTAGTAATGTCCTTAGTAAAACTGTACGGTAAAACATACATTTTTTACAATGACGTGTATGTATTTGATTTGGTTAACACCTAACGTATACGCGCCAGTACTCGACAAGCAGTGCACATCAAGCATCCATATCAGACAGTCATTTCCTTATAATTCTAATATCATATCAAATATATATCATATCGTAGCATGCTTTATATCAATTATATCATCTATCATCAAGTGTGGGAATTACACCCTACAAAAACTCTTCCATAATTTAACCTTCTTCTTTATCAGATTGTCAAAGAGCATTGTATATTGCACATGGATCTCTCCCGTTGTAGTAAAAGCTGTAATAATAACACTGGACAGCTGGATTGGAGACCACAGCACCAGACGTCTCGTCATCTCTGAAGCTGCTACCTGTCGCCTTTCTGAGTAATTTAAGACCTATGTAATGTTTGACTTCCGAACTGCAACCCAGCTACTATAATAATATAATATTATAACATGAGAATGTATTCACTTATTGATTATAAAACAAAAATTATAATCTCACCACCACAGCCATCACAAGTCAACGGCTAAACATAGGCCTTCTCCATAGATTGACACTAAGTAAGACTGAGCCAGGATTTCCCAACCTTTTTTTGAGCAGGGACCACTTTGATTTTTTGTTGTTAGCAGGGACTACAAGGTCAAAGAGAAAACTCCCTTACTCTAAAAATAAAATACGGTCATAATTTTTAACATTATTACCTATGTAATAAACTGAAAAGAAGCAATCTTTAACCTACGAGGTACTTAAAAATAACAAATGTGTTATTTAAAACGATTAGTTAGGCAAAATATTTAAATCTTTTGCCGACCATATTTTAAGCTCTTGCTGACCACTGGTGGTCTACGAACCACTGGTTGGGAATCACTGCTCTGAGCCTGCGTACCTGCGTGTTTCATCAGAAGTCCATTCAAACTGAATCAGAAAGATTTTCTATATAATGAGAGAGCTATATTATACAGCAAATAAGCCCTTTTACTCCCTTTGTTAATCACTGATACCTTACTGCATAACATGTTGGGGCAGCGCGTCCAAAACATATTTAATACAGATCGAGAAAGTACAGCGTGCAGTTTTAAAGGCAATGTTAGGAAAACCATTCAGATACCCTATTGCAAGCGTATACGAAGATGCCGGAGTACTTATTGTACGTCAAATATTTGTGCTAAATACATCCTTAGAACTACATGTATGCGTATTATCTTCCCATTATCATAACTACTGATAAATCAAAGGATATACACTAACTATCCATACCATCTGTCAATACCAAATTTGCGCAACGTTTGGACGACTTTATTTAAAAATAAATTTATAATAAGGTCGTAAAACACTAATCTCAGAAACAAAAACTATATCTTTGCGAAATTAATTATATTAAAGTGGTTGGTTACTCTATCAATAGTCTGGTCAACAAGTTGAAAAACATGAAAAATAGACATAAAGCTCGTAAAAATATCAGCAATACCTCATGTGATTCGGAATAGCCTCTAGAAAAACATTATCTAAGGGCTTAGAAAAAAAGGCTTGCTGTTTTGTGTGTACGTTAATACAGTCTGTCTGATGAGGTGTATGAAATAACTCCTAATGAACCTTGGTATCAGGTTTCCTCGAAACAGTGAGAAATTGTTTTAATTTTTTTTTCATAATTCTTCACTCCATCTAGTGTGGCCCCCAACACTGCGCACACCGTGTAGTTGCCGTGTGGGAATATCCACAACCCCCGTCATCTTGAGGGTGTCGTAAGAGACCACAGCAGGAACTGAACCAATAGATGGGCAGCAGCTTCTTCCAGCCCTACAAAAATAAAAATGGAAATTAACGTTGTCAACCCGCTTAACAAGTGTGGCAACTATGGCATATATCTCCTCTAACAAAGTACTAGTAATTAGTACTACGAAGTACTGCTGTACTCTCCTCTAAAAAATTAAAAAAACAGCCTATTTTCAATAGAGAAGATGGATGGGTACTGCCATCTGCGTGGGATCTTATAATTAACAAAATTAAACCCAAGCATACCACTGCAAAACTTCAAGATACTGTAAGCTCGTTTTGCGTAGATCGGACCGAAAAATTAATATTAAAAAAAACTGGAGGTAGCCGGGCTAACTATGACATTGGGACGTCAAACATATCAGTCCCCCGTGACCATGGGTGCTGTAAAGCACCCGAAACGTCGGGAATTAAAAAATAAAAATACGTAAAAGTAGTTAATTAAACGCGATAAAATCCGTAAATTTAGTTTTATTCAATGTGTAGTGTTCGCGTAAATTTAAGAAATCATTATGTGATGGTAATGATTATTTTTTGTTACTCTATCAAAGACACAAAAATAAAAAATAGGTTTAAATAGCCCAAAGGTTCCGACGAGTTAGTTGAAGGCGTATTATATTTTCCTTTCATTCAGTGAGGAAAAGCAGGCAGCGTTCTTGGCACGATATGACTGGGAGAAGTACTGTGATCATTTAAGTTTTTAGTTTTAGTTTTTTTATTATACTTTTTTAAAATTGTATACAGGATTTGCTTTATTATTGTGTAAGCGAGACAGACAAATGTGATAAAGTGAGATAGAGAGTGACGCTGTCCAAAGTGCAATAGAGTGGGATAGACTGACATTTGCAGAAAACAACCAAAAAATGTTTCTACCAAAAAAAGAGATGATAACCCCCCTAAAAAAAAAAACCTTTCTTTCTCCCAAACCCACCCTTTTTAGTTTTAAGAGAAAAAAATAAATTTATTACAATATATCCTATAATATTTCATTATTGGTAAATTTTGCCATAATACGACAATAAGGCATCGTTATCATACTTTGATATTTTGTTGTTCGAGTTTTTTATGTTCTAAATTGTTGATGATCGTGATTTTTTTATTGAAAGAAGAGAAAAACGGACCATTTTTTAAACATTTTACCTAAGGTAGTTTAGTTCATTTTTTTCAAATATAAGGCGTCAAATTTACGTGTTAAACATTTTTAACCACGACTTAATTAAACTTTTTTTTGTACTAAACTAAACACAATATTAACTACACACTAAATAAACACAATATTAACTACTGGATTCGCAACTGCAATCAATAGCATAGTTATTGAGAATTACATTAAAACACTGAAAAATTTAAAAATTTGTGAACACAATAGTAAATATTCGATCTAGGCTGTTGATTTATAACATTTTTAAAAGTATACCTATTATCAATTAACTAAGTAACTAGCTTATCGCCCCGTAAACGCTTGAGGTTGAGTTTCGGGACTGTGACTACAATAAATTGAAATATGTACCGCCTGTGTACATATTTCAATTTATTGTATTATTCGTGTAAATGTTTTATAATCTCATTCACTAAATACTGTATCAAACGTCTCCTAACAAGATGGGAGTGATTTAGAGCAAGACAGGAGACTGATGTCAACGATGCATGTGTTTTCGGCAATCTGTAACAAACGCTCATTGTACTGGAGCACGCTCCAATGCTTAAATCGATGAGATTTATCCTCGTTTTTGTGTCTACTATTGTGCATTGTTACCAATGGGCCAATGGCTAATGGAAAATAAATGTTTGCGCTTTACAACACTTAGTTTGTTTCAATAGTCATCTCTCACAAACTTTCATAATATATTTTTTGTGCTACACCGAACATCAAACGACATTAAAGGGCCATACTGCAGGTATATTATAGTTGTAGCACGAATGAGTCTGCTCGACCGGGGAAGGACCACGCTGTCACAGAATATCAATTATAATAATCAAAAATAAAATATCAGCTTAATGCTGCTGTGTTACGTATGGTGAGGGTAGAGAACCAGAGACAGCTTTTTACTGAATAGATGAGATGTGATGACTCGTTTGTCACCCTTATTCTATAAAAAACACACTACCAGATACTTACACCTATTAGTAATGGAGATTCGTTGGCATACCTGAACACTTAAAAGGAATGCTCCCCTACGAGTAAAAAGGGTCTGCTTTCCGTCACGAAAGACACCAGCACTGTGACGCTTCTTCACATTGGTATTCTGTGCGAGCGTTGTCCTTCCGCGGTCAAACCGAGCAAAATTTAGCTTAGCGGAGCTTCCTTATCGTGCATTAAAAAAAAACTTACGAAAGGTTTAAATAGCGAGGGTATTAATTGTAATAAACAATGGCTTACGTCTTCGTTTATACAAACTTTGATTCGTTTAGCGGTTTTTTTAATAAAACTGAAGTGATGGTTACTAACATCTCTGACATTACCCAAGCGAAGCGTTATCTGGACTTTTTTTTATAATAAAGTTGACAAACGTGTACATAGTTCACCTGATGGTAAGTGGATGGTGTGCCTCATAGACATCTACATTCGACCCTTGAGTAGTAAGATGTAGACTAGTAGAAGAGTTTTCCGGTTCTCCACACTCACACCATACGAAACACTGCAGCTTTATTCTGCTATTTTAAGCTGGTATTCTATTAGAGCGTGGTCCTAGCTCGGTCGAGCGACGGTCGTGATGCAGCTATCTTCAATAACCTATTTTTTTGCGGTAATAGACTAGAAGTTTTGGATTTACTATAATTTTGTTGTTGTATTGTATTTTTCTCTAAATCATTCTAAATCGAAATCATTATTTTATATGTTTAGTAGTGAAGAGATATTAAATCTTTACATTTTGTTCAGTATAGTAGAAAACGCCCTAATTGAAGTTAAAGTTACATCTTATATACGTACCACTGTTGGGCACAGGACTCCTCTCATTTCTGATAGGTTTTTAGGGCAAGGAATTCTCCGCTCTGCCCAGTGCATATTAGTGAACTTCACATGTCTTCGAAATATATGTCTACGAAATATTTTAAGCTATTGCATAGCTTCTATCGCGGGCCTTGAGCGCGGGGACCGAATCCAGAAATTCCGTAACGAAAAAAAACCTCACGCTCCCCACTCCGACGGGCACGGAGGTGTGGCGTTGAAAGCCGTGCATCGTCTAACGTCGTTTCAGTTCGGCAGACTTCGGCACTCGGCAGACTTCGGCACGGTGTTTGTGTGCGTGCGACTAGACGTATGCGTGTACACTAGCTGCTAACTCAATGATAAAAATTCCTCAATAACCTACATGTATTGTAAGATATTAAAAATATTTTAAACAATATTAACTTCTCATTTATTCAATAAGAGAAAAAAAATTGTTTTCTTATCGGTCACCACGCTCAAAAAGTGTAACTTGATTTAATATCAAAGACTTAACTGCATAAATAAAATAAATAAATAATTATAATTGCATAAGTTGATAAAAAATCCTATGCAATAGCTTTACCGCGGCAGTCACCGAGTGCCATACGTATTTTTTTTCTTGTTTCTCGGAAATGAAGATTACCCATGATGTTTTCCTTCGCTGCCGAGTACGTCGTAAATCAGCACTTAAAATCGCAATTAACAATTTCATTGGTACAGGCGGGGATTCAATCCGGGTTGCTCGCTTACTGTGAAATTTACAGTGAGTGCTTAGCCCCTGAGCTAGCACGGCTCTCGACTCGGCTAGAAAAAGCTGTAATTATGTGCAATTAAACTAATTTACTTGTTACTTTAAAATTTTTAATTACAAACCATTTACAATTTTTAAAACATGAAGTTATTCCCTATTTCGGAACTCTTTAAATATGCTTTCTTGACTACATTCACGAGTAAAGTTATCAGAAGTTATACGATCAGTCCTCGCTGATCGAAGTTGAGCTTCATTAGCATATGTATAGAGTTTATAATTGCAAATCATATGCATAATGAGCCAGATATATTAATGTTATGAGCATTTACAAGTACTTTGGGTGATAGCCCATCACATTGTCTCTGCGCTCCTCACAAAATGGTTGCGTTATTTTAGTCTCATTATTCTTTTGTATCACGATGTATCACACGTGAAGACACGCAAATAGTATCTGTGATAGGAAGTGTAAAGTTTTTAAAATGAGTTCGGTTAAAATTGTGCTTGTGCTTTTGGTGCTGTGTTGCGTCGATATGTTAGGATCAGCGGATGCACTCCAGCAGGATGCTGAGGGAGTTTGCGTCGTGAAAACGAGGTCAGTTTTTAAATATTTAAAAAAATATTATGAGAGGCTCTGTAAGAAATATTTTTGTGCAAATATGTTTTTATAGGATAGATGTGATTTTACTAAACCATCATTTATGATTTATATAATTTTTCTTTGGACTTTTTTTTGGAGATTTTTCAATTTAAAAACTTAAATTAATAAATAATTTTATTTAATATTTAATTATAATATATAATTAATATATTTAATATATCCATTAAAAATGGCAGACTGTAAAAAGGTAATTCGAACATGGTTACAAAATTTGTCATACGATGATACGGAGAAGTTGCTGATTGTTTTAAGTTAATTAATATCATAAGTAAATTAATAATAATATATTTTACCCAAATAATCCTTATTAGTTAGTACGTTATTCATTTTATATAACAAATAGAAAATATTTGTTAATGTATCTTTTAGCACATACACCTGATACAGGTTTATCCTAGTTCAGGTGCCTGTTATTGTAGACTATTTTTAAGTTAAGACTTATTGGAATAATTTGTACAGTTTATCAAAATAAGAAATAAAAAAAAATTAATTAAAATTAAAAAAAATTAAATTAAATTAAATTTCACCTAAATTTCGCTCATATTTTAGTAGTTTCTTCTGAGAAAATATAAATAGATATATAGTTTTAATAATCATCACCATCATCATCGTTACACACCTTCACAAGTCCACAGCTTTATAAAATTAAATAATTAAAATAGTAAAACAATTTAATTAGTGAAATAGTTTAATAATTTCTACTAATTATTTTTGTTGGCGTGTAGTGGCGGAGTAAGTCTTTGATTTGTTTTAACTAGATAGAGAAGATACTAATCTTCTTTTACTACTAGATTTTGCTTCGTCGTTTAAGTCTTCCAATAATCTACTAAGCCATAATTTTCTGTGATTGCCTTAAGAAGCATCAGGAGTTGGGAAGCAACGTCTTTATTCGTAACAACTTAGAATAATAAAAAGCTTCGTTTGCCACCCCGCCAAGCGTTTACAGGAGTTAAAAATTATCTAAATTTACATTGAATAAAAATCAGTAAGAGAAATGTCTGATGACGGAGGGTTTCCGGCCAAAACAACTGTAATTATTTTCTTATTTAAAAAGAACGTTATCTCGTTAACATTTATCAAAATTAAAAATATTAGATTTAGTGGAAAACTACAAATACGATTAATTTTCTGATGAAAAAAGCTAGTAATCGGGGAATAATAAATGTTTTGTTGCTCTCTTGTAATTAAAAAAAAATGAGGTTCGCCTTCTTGCGGCGTCAGCGACGAATTGTTTACAGGCCATGCAAGTGCGTGATCCGTGCGGGAGTCGAACCCGCGGACCCCAGCGCCACAACAAGTCAATTGTGAGACAATTCGTTGTATGTATGTGGATGTATAAATAGACTAACGTGTCGCGGAGATTTTTTTATAGAATATGGGTGATGAATGAGCTAACAGTCCATGTGGATTCTGTGGCCCTAAGATCACATTAAATTTTAAGCTATGCTAGCGTTATTAAAAAATATATGCTTTGTCATCTATAAAGGGGCTAAGACAGAATGCCTCGATACCAGTAAAAATTATCTCAGGTTCTCGTCATTCACTATAGCATTTTAGTGCTACTTTATGCTGATATATAATAATAATATATGATAATTTATACTGGATGACCTTTTTTAGCGTCTGGAAAAAAATAGGGTGTAACATATGAACGGAGTATGGCAATGATATTTTACAAAACATGAAAACAAAAAATTTGAATTAACGAGTTGTTGCCATGTACAAAACTCGGTGATTATCAAATTTTTTAAACCGGAATTTATACAAAAATTTGGCACACTATGACTATTAAACCAAAATACTCAAAGGTTGCACACATACACTAATGCTGTGGGGTTGTAATAGAAGTAGCTGAAAAATAATTAAAATTTTAATATTCAATACAGTGTGAAAACCGACTTCAAACCATAAAAAATTATTAAAAAATTATATCAATTTAAAATTTCAAAAAATTCTGCTTAAATATTAATAAAAAATTCAGTTTAATTCCAATATTCTTATAAAATAATTTTGTAGTGAAATTATTTTCAATTAGGAAATTATTTGTTTTTTTTTTTTAGTTTCTCTAAGTCATGCTTTTACTTTAAGTTATACTTATGAGTGGACTAAATAATATTGAATAGAACCCTAGAAGTAACCAATTTTATAGAAATAGAGTTATTGAAATCGGTTTATAATGGGCGAAGAGGTCACGTAACATACGTACAGTCGAATTGAAAACCTCTTCGATTTTTAAAGTTGGCTAAAACCACCCAAACAACAAGTAGAACTAATGATAATTTACCCTTTATTATTTGATTGGCCGATGAAAAGCTTGACAAAGTCATCTATGCAAACAAGGCTGTAGTTTTTAGTTATAAGAAAGTGATGGTCACTTTCTTATAACTCAAAAACTACATTAACCGGATGACCATGTTACTCTCACGTACTATATTGTTTGCATCGCATGAAATATATTCTTAGTTTGACGGCTGATAAGCTTGGTCTCGGTGCTGCAGACCGCGAGTTCAAGCCCCGCACCGAATGCGTGTTTGTTAAATAATTGTTTGGGGTTTAATTATTTGTCCATCACAGTCTATAAAAGCCCACTGCTGACTAAACGCCTGTCCCATAGATCGCATCATGGGGGGGGGGGGTTTGTCATTTATCGCAGGTTAAAAAGTTTTTTTATTTTCTAGGTGTTACTAGGCATATGTACTTGTGTCTTATACTTGTATACTTGTGACTGCTGACTACTTTCTGATTTGTCCCTGTCGCGTCGTACGACGACCACGGGACGATATGGGGTAGTGAACATTCTTCCACTACCATTACATGATTTGGAGGTTTTCCATATGCAATTTATGTATACATCGTCACGATTCAGGTGAAAACCCTACCTAGCCAGAATTGGGGTAGCGTTAAAAATATAATAAAGGTTGTAAATATATTATAAGGTATTTTATAAGTTAATTTTTAATTAAGGAAAGCAGGAGTTGCTTTGCGAAAGTTCGTTAATTTATCATGTGAATTCAATTAGCAACCGTGTTTTACGCGGATCTTACCTAATTAAATTAACATTAATCTTTCATTTACATTAATCTTTAATAAGAAATAGAAACTTTTTTATTTCATAGAGATTATAAAGAAAAATCATTTTGATTTGTAATGGCCAGTAGCGTAGAACGGAAATTTCATAGGTAAAGACCTAATATTATAGTAACTCTTTTTATATAATTTTTTTTAAATACTGATTTTAAAGTGGGCGGAAATCAAATTTTGTAAATTTTCTGAGATTTTGTTTCAAAAGCGTAAACATCACCCCAATAATGAATTATTGACAGTTAAGTAACTAGTAAACTGTCAACTATAACTTAATTTATAATTATCATGTTGTTCATTCTAACAATTTCAGTACCCGAAGAACCAGGGCGAAGACGTTCGCAGCGCAAATAAAGAAAATGTGCGGCAAGAGAAAATGCGTGGTGAGGAAGACTAAAGTAGAGGTGTGTATGGATTATTTTGCTTTTTTTACTCTATAGTTTCCTTGACTTGGCACATATTGTGTTATCCTTGCCTGGCTTACATTTGTGCAAAAGCAAATTTGGTTATCTCACTTATATCATAACGATAACGCCTTATCTTTGATTCCAATCTTATCGTATAAGCATAATAGCGTTACTTCGAGACAGCAATGCGTTCGAGTAATTCAGGTTAATTTTTTTATATTTTTACTACCATTATTAAAATCTAAAGGCGGAGGGGGGGGGGGAAGTGACTTTAATTCTCAAAAATATCACCCGACACCATGGTTCTTCTCATAGTTGTGCCTACACCTCTGGTAAAAAGGCGTAGGCATGCACAACCATTTCGATATTAATAATGGCAGTAAAAATATGAAAAAATTGAAAATTTGCTGTTGCTAAATACTTTAGACTATAAAATTACAAACACTATATCTCACACATAGCTTCATACCCTTAGAAATAAGAATATCTGCAGTAGAGAAAACGACGTAGCCCAACGGAGTAGTAAGCTGAAGTGGCAATGGCCTTGCTTTATAGCTCGAAGTACCGACAACCGATGGGAATGAGAAGTTCTCGAATGGCAGCCTCACACTGGTAGGCAGTGTAGTAGTGTAGGGCGGCCCTTCTACTAGATGGAGTGACGACTTGCTAAGACATGCAGAAGTCGGTGAATTTAGTTGACTCAGACTACTTTGTTGGGTTCCTTGGGGAAGACCCATGTAGCATAGGACAGGACTTGTGAAAGACTGTGATGATGAACACTATGGCATTACAAGTTCTGAATTAAAAATGGTAGAGATGAGTATAAATATATTTTATTTATTTATCAATTTTTAATACATAGTGGGATTTTTTTCTGCACAGTAGTTTGTCTGGATAGGTACCACTCTGCTATCTACATATTACTGCTGCTAAGGCAGAACATCGACGAGGCATTTCATCTTACTCCTGGGGTGACATCACATCCGCATTTTGATTCTTAATCGAGGATAGATGCAGATGTTTATGAACCACAACATCCATTTACCATCAGGTGGATTCCGTGATCGTTTGTTACCCGTATGCTATAAATAATATGTTTAGTGAATAGAAAATACGTTTAAGGAAATCATAAAATTTGGTCCTGGTAGGTCGTGGTAGAGTTATCATGAAATAACTAAAATATAATATCTCATTACCAGTAAAAGGGATTTCTTATTTTTTACACCCTTCACGAAACATAGCAGCATTAAGTTGCTATTTTACACTAGTATGCTGTGAGCGTGTGATCTTTTTCCGATCGAGCCGACCTATTCAGGGTACAACAACAAAATATATTACATTGTGAATATGAATCATTTTCGTCCATACATTGTTAATAGCTTGACTAAAGCGTCACCTATCGGATCCTAGCAGAGCTATAATTTATCGTTGTCCCGATAAAACAAAACATACCTATCTTGTGAATATGACCTCAATCGGTCAGGTCGTTCAGAAGTTATATGATCACTAAAAGGCGTACCTTTGATTATATATATGAAGATGTGCTAATGCCAGGTTTATTAAAGCATGTTAATTGGAGTGGAGGGAAGGGGAATTAGGGAGAGTTTAAGTGGAGACCAGTTATAAGATAAATTATGCACTCCATCGCCAGTATTTTACATCTGTTTTGTACGTGAGAGCCGTGGTAGCTGATGGGCTTAGCGCTCGCTGTAAATTTCACAGTACGCGAGCAACCCGGGTTCGATCTCCGACGGTATCAATGAAATAGTTAATTGCAATTTTAAGTGTTTATTTGACACCTGCACGAAGGTGAAGGAAAACATCGTGGGGAAACCTGCATGTCTGTGAAGTAAGAAAATAATATTTCGAAGACATGTGAAGTTCGTCAACACGTATTGTGGTAGCGCGGCGGACATTTCCTTGCCTTTAAATCCTGTCAGAAATGAGAGTGGGCCTGTGCCCAGCAGTGTGACGTATATAGGCTATGACTTTAACTTTTAACTTTTATGTAGAAGACGATATACCATGCCTTTCCCATAACTGCTTCTGACAACACCCACGGAACGAAATAGTGGTGATTAATTCTAATATGTTGCCATCTAAATATGTCGCACACAATTTTTATTAAAAAGACTTATTTAGCGTGATCAAACGTCGACAATTCTATTTCGGCAACGGCTCCAACCATTTGGTAGAAACTTTATGTATGACTATTGTTTAACTTTACAATTTTATCAAGATATAATATGTGTCATCCCTGAGGATAATTTTATGACAAAGACCAAAGCACGGTAATATTTATAGATAAAATTGCCGTGACCAAAGTCGTATCGCCCAGGTACTACTTATTGTAGTAATGCACGCTGAGAACGAAAGCACGAAGAGAGGCGGATGTGGGGATCTGAGAAGCTTATTATATTAGAACGTGTTTAGAATGAAAAAAAAGCAGAGTAAGCTACATAAAGTCTAAACCGGAACTGTATACATGAGATGAATTTAAATTGGTAATCAAACGCTCGAGACACTGCTTGTTTTTGTGTATAGTAATAATGCCTTTTGTTATATTTTTATTTTAAATATACGAGTGACAAACGAGCCAACAGTTCACCTGATGGTAGGTGGTGCAGCCTCGGGTTACCACGAATCGAAGACCAAAGATGCGTTGTAACCCTAGTGGTTTCAGTAATTACAATAAATATTTTAGCCTTTAAACTGGAACTATATTGGTTTTTAACTACAAAAAAAGAGGGAGATTCCAAATTGACTGTATATTTTTTGTACGTATGTTATATTACTCGAACTATTTGTCAATTATTGTAAACCGACTTTGGTGACTCTTTCTTTATTATATAGTCAGTACTTCAGGTTTGGTAATAAATAAATTTAGAGAAAAAATCTCTCTCTATCTATCTATCTATTTAGACGACATTGACATTGTGATATTACTTTGTGCACCCACAAGGATAGAAAACTTAAAATAATAAAATTATTTGACATTCTGAAGTCGGGACCTTATTTCTTCTATAATTTATTGTTTTATTACCGACTTTATTGAAGCAGAAACAGAAACTTTTTATTCATAATAGATTATAAGTAATACTAATTGAAAGCCACTTTTTTAATTTATCATACTGATTCAAAAAATACCTCTGTCCTCGGAATAACCAACAAGAAACACAGCGGGACTTTAAAATAAACAGCTTACAGTCATGTACGTTACAAATAACAACACAAAACAAATTACAAATAGCTTGGAAGCTATCTCCTTTCCCAGCGGTTATTATCATCCATACATTTCTTAATATTCTAACAACTTTTTTATACAAACATATTTTAATAAAGTTTTTGTACTTTGTACAGGTTAAATTTTGTATATTTTCTGGGATTTTCTTGTAAAAGCACATACAACTTTATATACACCATATATACCTTTGCCCCCAAGAATGTATTACTGACAAGATGGAGTCGAGTAAATGCATTTATTTTGCAATTATTTTATTCTTTACAGTTTTTTGAAGTCGGTCTTTGGTATTTTACTTTTCACGAAAAGTTATATTTGGTTACAAAATTCGATAAAACGAAAATAATTTAATTTACTCTATAATATATTAAATCTGCATATATTCTGTGAGCATGTGCTTAATACATTTATTCATTTATTGATAAAATATAAGCTTACAGTATATACAACCAAATCGCTTATATGTACACTTAATTTACAAAGTAAGATAAAATACACAAGAAAAAAATCACCAATTATTAAATTTCCATACACAATATAAATTACAGCCACAACAGTATAATGAGATCTATTTACTATATCATAAATTAAACTTATTTACCCAAACATATACTATTCTACTATCTTACAAAGTTGTTTAAGAATATTAATACATTTTTATACATTGCGTATAAAAATGTATTAATATTCTTAATACATCCCTATCCCTTTTTTAATTTCTTATAATTAGGCTAATTTTAAATGCGTCTTCCTTGCAGGTGTTCACTGTCACAAAAAACCAAACGGTTTGCTGCAATGGATATGGTTACAGAAGCGAAGATGATTCTTGCACCCCACTCTGCAGTACTGGTTGCAACGGAGGCCGATGCGTAGCCCCTGACGTGTGCCACTGCGACCCCCCAGCCACTTTAGACGAGGAGCACAAAAACGCATGCATCATGCCCACGTGTGCACCACCATGTGTGAACGGCGCATGCGTTGCCAACGACACTTGTCAATGTAACACCGGGTTCATCGAGTACAACTCCACACATTGCTACCATTGCGACCCTGGCTATGCGATCGATATGACCTTCAACTGCGCTCCAATTTGTGACCAACCGTGCGTCAATGGACACTGTATTGGACCAAACATTTGTGGATGCCCGTTTGGTTATAAGCTTAAGGATACATTCACATGTGAACCTATTTGTGATAGCCCTTGTATAAATTCCACATGCACTGCGCCAAATGTTTGTTCGTGTTTTCAAGGATATACGGATGTAAATAGTACTTGCGTTCCGCGATGTATTTCATGTGACAATGGACAATGTGTTGGACCCAACGTTTGTGTATGTAATGACGGATTTATAAAGGCTGATGGTGGTTGCCTACCAACATGTGATGAAACTTGTGTGAATGGAGTTTGCTCGGGTCCGAACACCTGTTCCTGTAATGAGGGTTATGTAAAGGACAATAGCAGTTATTCCAGATGTTTCAAACCGTGTAGTGGAGAGTGCAAAGAAGGGTGCGATGAAAACGGGACATGCATAGATTGCAGCGTGCCTACTAGGTATGATTTTCACTTATTTAGTAACTTTAATACATCACTAGTATTCCTTAAAGGCGAAAACACACCCTTTTTATGTTGACATGCCGCGTATTCGAACCAAACAATTTACTTCGTCTGTCTTTAGATCGTTCTTGTAAGCTTTGCATTTTGCTATCTTCGACTTGGCATTTGGCAGAATTAAATTCAAGCATTTGTTATGACCGACAACCGGTGGGGAAAAAAAGGTTCTCGAGTGGCAGCCTCGTACCGGTAGGTGAAGTGTAGGGCGACCCCCCACTAGATGGAGCGACGACCTGGTAAGACATGCAGGAAGTCGATGGATGCAGGTGGCTCAGGACTGTGCTTTGTGGCATACCTTGGGGGAGGCCTATGTTCAGCAGTGGACTTGTGAAGGGCTGTAATGAATGAAAAGAAATTGTTATGGGACAATATAACAAATTAATACACGGTTGATGTAATATCTGCTATTCTTACGAGGAAATGCGGTTGGTCTTTTCTCCAAACAAACGCTCTCGCCTGTTTTTTTCCGGTTTATGATCTTATAGCAAAGACTTTTTGCAGTAAAATAAATATGAACCTCTTCTATGTCCCTATGTTTTCTTTTTGATGATACCTTATCATTATAAGTAGTGACGCAACGAATACGAATACGAATATTCGTATTCGGGGAATAGTAGACATTTACTGAATATTCGTATTAGGCGAATACTAATCACGAATATTTAAAAACTAATATTTTTGCACGTACCTACTAGATGGTACTCAACATATTAGATGTTGAAGTGATTACATGAACAATGCATAGCGAATCATGCATGATGTTTTGTCATCCCTATTAAATTGTCGTCATGAAATCACAGCAAGGCGATGGGCTCTTATGAGCCAAATTATTGATATTCTGGCCAATTTTGAAGAAGCTACTAAAGAGCTAAGCAAAGAATCAACTACTTTATCTCAAGTATTCCCAATAATACGAAGTCTTAAATCTTGCCTCCGATCCATTGGCCTTTTATTTGATGACCATTTTTCATGATTCCATTTTCTAAAAAAAAACGCCTAAAACCAAAAAATTTACAAATTTTATGTTTTTTTAAATAAAAAATTGCCTGTTATAAATTTTATTTATTAGAACAATATAAAATCATCTAATAAATTAGTTTTTCATTACTGTGGCGAGATATTCCTATTCGTATTCGTATTCGCCGAATAGTATTATAAATATACATAATAGTATTTGTAAAAGTAGTATTCGTTGTATCACTAGTTATAAGCAATAGAACCCTTACAAAATGCTCTAAATTACCTATTTAGACCGCTGTCAACAGGGGCCTAGTGTTCAAATTTGTTAACTAACACTGAAAAAAGAAAAACATAGCCACACAGTGTATATCCTTCTTATTCAGTTATTAAATATATTTTTAATTGATCCAATATTGGAGGAGGATACAGTAGAGATCCAAACCTCTAATTATGCCTTTTTACTTAGGTAATTCAGTCGGATCTGCAGTTGCCCTTATCGCACTCGCGCTCGTAGAGCGACAGCGATAGTTTCTTCAAATACCTAATTTTCAAAACTCTTTCGGCCTACATTTCCTCTTAACCTTTACATTTTTGTATGTTGGCGAACCATTTTTCAGCATACTATAGCCGCAACATGGATAAGTCAGCTTGATCGAGGTAGGGCCGCGCCTGCATAGAATACCATAGTTGATTGACAGTGTATTGCTGTATTTCGTATACTTACCCCTTTTATTAATGACGATGCATTTAATTTATAGTCATCAATGGTGATTATGCATTTGCATTTTGGCTCTTAATTAAGGAAAAGTTTTAGATGCCTATGGTTCACAACATCTGCGTATTATTAGGTGTATTGTGTATTCATTTGTCACCCTTGTAATGTGTAAAGTAAAAACGATGCTCACTGCGTGTGCTAATAAAACGCGTCTCTAGTAATGGAGAAATAGCGGTAAACAGTTATTCAAAAATGTTAATCTTAAGTGTCATAGACTCGCGATAGTGAACGACGTTATCGATGTAATGACATAGACTGTGTCCATCAACCTGCTTAGTGTAATGTGTAAAGACAAGTCTCAAGTTATGCTGTCGCTTTGCACATTGTTAGGCAAAATACAAAAACTTTAATTACTGATCTTGGATACAATATTTTAATAGAACCGCAGACAAAATGTGTACTAAAATGAAATGAAATATATTGACTACAATCGTTTTAAAGTAAGGTCACCGAAGACGAAATGGCCGTATTTTTAAAAGTCAAATAAAATAATAGATGTTTTACAAAACAATACAGACCTATTGGTAACTGAAGCATGCTTTTTGTAAGCTCATAATTTGTCGAAGTAGTCGCTGCAGTGGTTGTAGCACAATGGTCGGCTCGACCGTGGCAGAACCCAAATCTCACAGAATACCAGTATAGTAGCTTAATACTGCTGTTTTTCGTATTGTGGGTCTAAAGAACTATAGACTATTTACTAGAAATTAAATATTCCATCTTAGCCTGCAAGGGTGACAACGCATCCAAATTACGTTTGATAATTAAATATACTTGTAGATGTCTATGGGCCACAGTCCATTTAATATCGAATAGACTGTGTTCGTTTATCACCCTTATTTTATGAAAAAAATCCGTACCACCTCAACCCCCACTACCAGCACAGTTACAGGAATACTACAAAAGCGTGTATGAAGGTCTATTAGTAGATAGCGTATTTAAATACAAGGTTGCTTATTACTATGAAATAATAATAAATCCGTTTTATTTGACAATTGCACAAAAAAGTCCGGGCAAATATCCGCGAAAGCGAACCATCCCAATTTTATCGTGTTTCACCAATCAACAGAGCAATGGACAATCTATTTAACTGTTTTTCTTTATTTTATTTTTTCGGATTTTGCTTTTTGTACTGCAATGCGTTAAGGTCACAAAGAACTAATAGCCGAAAATCGTATTACTAAATAGTGTTTTATAAAATGACTTTTGTCTATAAAAGACTATATCTATGTATGTATACATAAAAGTAAAAGACTATGCCCATCTTAATCTTATTGGTGTTAGTGACGACGGCGTGCTTGAATTCCAATCAAAGTCAACATGCGTATAAAACACAGTTGCTAGTTTATGGGTTTGGTTGTGCAGGAAACAGCCCCATGGTGCCCACAGTTGTGTTTCTAACAGGAATTCCAGGACCTCTTGACTGGGCCGATGCTGCATGCGTCTTAGCCGTAAAGCTGGAAGTATCGATGAAGAACCATGTTAAAAAAGAGATCCTAGCAATGGAATATGTCGTTGGTTTCGATAACATGTAGTGTACTTCAGAAAGTATGTATCATGAATATGTATAGAGGTAGTATGTCAGGGAAAAAGGCTTTTTTGGTCCAAAGACATTTTTGGTCTAGTAGTACCACTCGGGACCCGGACTTAAAACCAGTTATACGGTTTTTTTGACAAGATATTCTCTGTTAGATCTCAGTCAGACATTCCCGAAGGCAGGAATTTGGCCCCGTGTTTCGGAAGGCACATAAAGCTGTTAGTTTACCTGAGCTTTCTCCGGTCGCGTCGGTTTATCGACCCATCGGAATATAATAGTGAGGGAATAGAGAGTGTATTTATACGTGCTCATACACTCTGGCACTATAATCCTGTCCTGCGTAGATGGCTAATCTCCGTTAAGACTGGCCGTCGTGACCGAAATTCGGTCTGCATAACATTATTATTAGATGTACTTCTTTGGTCGAAATACTTCTCTCGATTTTAAACTAAAATAGTAATAATAACAAGACCAGAGATGATAAAAAGTATAGTTACTATAATAAGCAGCGCTGCTAGCGCTAAGATCAAACTTGGTGAACTCGAAGCTAGCTGGAGACTGTGTGAACATTCTAAAGGCCTGGGATGTAACAACAGGTTCGTTTTAAGATGGGTTTCGGGTCGCGAAGTTATTGTAGGCAATGAACTTGCCGATAATCTCGCACGGGAGAGCTCAAAGAGTGCACAATTTGGTCATGAGCCATTTTGTGGAATTTCAAAAAGCCTAGCCCGATTGACCCTTGAAGCTCTTTATCACAATAAATTACTTAAGGTCTGATCTGACACATCAGGCTTAAAACATTCTAAAATCTTAGGATTAAGTAAAAATAAATTGCGCATTTGGGCAAGAGTCCTGACTGGACACTGTTATATTACAAAGCACAAATCTATCCCGGGACTAAACAACTCAAGGATGTGCCAGTTCTGTTCTCTAACGGACGAAACTCTTCTGCACATCCTAACTAATTGCGGACTCTTAATGTGCAAACGTAACACTCATCTGGGAACTATGTACTCCGCCCAGAAGAAGATAAATTGCTCACAGCTAAGCAAGTCCTTTTATTCATAGAAGACATAGGGCTTTGCAGTGAACTATAGCCATAGTAGCGATCACAAAATAGATCCTTAAGGTCGCAGTGATACTGGTCTCTCTCTCTAGACTTGCATAGCCGCTCCCACATAATAAAAAAAAACTATAATAAGACCAGCTGCGATATGGATCCTACTAAAGAGCATTGCATCTCAATTATTTTCAATTTATAACATACTGGAGCGACGCTGCAGCTATAATATTATGGTGTTAGCACGAACCGGTGAGTCGGCTTGACCGGGGTAGGACCACGCTCTCACAGAATACAAGCGTAAAATAACACCTTAATACTGCTGTATTTCATTCATATGGCGGGGGTAGAGAACCGGAGACCCTTTACTGGAAACGAGGCATTCCATCTTAGCTCCTTAGTCCTTAGGAGTGACAACGCATCTGCATTTTGATTTTTAATCGAGGATAGATCTAGATGGCTATGGGTCATAGCGTTCACTATCATCAGCTGGATTATGTGCTCGTTTGTCACACTTATTCTAACTTAAAAAGGAAACAAGAAGTCCCCATAAAAACAACTGTCAGTTTTAGGACTACAAGTCAGAAAGGAAGACTTCTTAGCTTACACACATCTGTATATATGTGTCTGAGCGTGACGGTCATGCGAGTTCAGTAATTTTTCCTCATCCCAAAAGTGATCAACGTGTCTATAGAAGTTTTTACTTCAAAATTACTACACGTGACGCACTCGGTGATTATTCATCGTGCACCAATCGTCTTGCCTGACTCTTAACAATAACGCACGACCTGGTTCCGTACCTGGCCTCCCACGCAATCGCATTGTACACGCATGGATGGATTACCAATGTCAATGGCGGCAGCCTATTGAGAAGCGTCCACGCTTAAAATGTGCATACATTTGAGAGGTTGTCAACTTGCCAGACGCACATAATTATTAATTGATGTCTAATGGTTATAGCAGCTGACTAATTAATCGTGAATCCTGCTTTTAAACCCTAGTAATTAAATTTAGGGATTTGGTGTGTTGTGAATATCCATGGGGTTCTGCATGTCTATCTATTTATAGTCAACCAAATCTAAGAAATACCTTTTGACGTTTCACATTAATCATTCCGCAATAACTTTGCAGAAGCGTACTCACACGATTTAAAATAACCTTTTACGTAAATCCGAAGAATTATGAAGTAATCTACATTTCATTACAACGTGTATGGTTTTTTATCACTAATTTAAATTTGAATTTTTCAAACAAAGCAAAATATTAAAAAATAACCAGTATTAACTTTTTATACTTAACGTCGTTTCAATGACATGTCGCTATGTTTAATACCGTAGTGTTTTGATGATTAAAATTCATTGTTAAGCGAATAATCGGAAAAATAATTAAATAATCGGTAAAAATATTCTAATAATCGAATCATTAAATTCTTAAATGTAAAAATTCTTTAATTACATGAATTATGAATAAAACAAGTTTTTTTTTCACTTTGTCAAAGTAAATTTTTGTAGGCAAACAACTCATAATATACAAGGCCGTGCTGAAATAACCACTACATAATTTCAATATCCCGCCATTTTGATACCAGTTACTCGACTCCACAGAATCAGTGCGCGAAGCGATGTATACGCAATATTTTATAACAAAATGCCAGAAAATATACAAAATTTGACGTAAGTACACATAGTTTAAAAACTTTATTTAAGTTTGTATAAAAAGGGTTATTTTAATATTAAGGAATTTATGGATGATAATAAGCCCAGAGAAGGGTGACGCTACCAAGATATTTATAATTTGTTTTGTGTTGTTAAAATTGTAACAGGCATGATTGTAAGCTCTTATTTTTAAAAAAAAACCTAGTCCCGTTGGGTTTCTTGCTTGGTAAATGAAAAAAGTGATTTTCAATAAGTATTATTCATAATCTATATTAAAAAAAAGTTTCTGTTTCTGTTTCGAGAGCTTGCTGTGCGTAATTTTGTGATTTTATGTTTGTTTTCTTATTTTGTGACTCGGCTTTAACTTTTTGGACTGTTTCTTCTATAATAACTTTTTGTACGTGGTAGAGCCACGCTACATCTATATATAGTTTTAGCACGAATGGGTCGGCTCAACCAGGGCACGACCACGCTCTCACAGAATACCAGCGTAAAATAGCAGCGTAGAGAACTGGAGACCCTTTTTACTGGAATCGAGGCATTCCATCTTAGTCCTCAGGGGTGACAACGCATTTGCATTTTGATTCTTAATTGAGGATAAATGTGTATGTCTATGGGCCATAGCATCCACTTACCATCAGGTGGACTGTGTGCTCGTTTGTCACCCAATTCTATAAAAAAATTCTTTGAAGTATGTGCTGATGTCACAAAGGATGATTGGGCAAAAGTGGAATTATGGATAACTTTGAAAGATACATTAATTTTGATGCATTATTGAAAATCAAATAATAATAATTAATATAAATAACGACACCCATACTAGTTGTACTGAAAGTGATTGAATAAATTTATTTTGAATCTAGTTTCAATCTTAAATTTTTATAACTGTGCCTCTAGAAATAAGCAGTAACAACAAATACGAAGAAACTGATAAATCTTGTGTTTTAAAATTATCCGTTTTTAATTTATTCTGGTATTAATTAACCAAACTGTAAATGATTACCAACTCTAAATAACAGATATCGATTTTTTTAATAATCGAATATTTTACGTTCCCATTTTTTGGTTGGCATGCTTGGTGCAATAAGTCTAACAGCTGTCAATATGTATTTCTTAGATTTGGTTGACTATAATAATCAAAATTTAATGTTCTGGCTGTCAGTTTTAACACCGGAATAAAATCGGGAAAAATTCTCGTATCTTTAAAATGATTTAGTCCTTTTCTGTGTTTTATTAGAAAGTTTCGAAGATATTTCAATATAATTAAAAAAAAATTATGAATATGAATTAAACGAGAAAATTTTGAGTTTTTATCAAAGTTGTCGGAATACAAAAATTCTGGTGCTTTATACGCATGACGTTACCTTAAATTGGTGATCGATATTAGTGAACAATATTGAGAGTCGGTAGTCAATATCTGAAAATAAAATGTTTTACGTTACGCACGACCTCCTATTTGTTCGTGCCATTTATTCCACCCCGACGTCTATGTGTTACTTCAACCATTGAGGTATTACTACTACGTATGCTACTCGTAGCAATATAGTTCGATGTTTTTTTTTTAACTATTATAAGTGTTTACCCCACCTGACGGTACAAAAGCCTATTTACTGTTATCTTGAAGTCACCCACATTACACTCAGGTGAATAGACAGATGCAGGCTTATTATTACAATTCTTTCCTGTACGCATTATGTACGGCGAATCAAACCGGTATGTCGGCAACAAAGATGTTTTTGTTTCTTTTCGGCTTTTTTTCTTCTTAATTTCATTTATACCAGATTTTTCAGGATTAACAAGCATCTGGCCCATCTTAATTTAAGTGACTATCCGCCTATATAAAACATCAACAGCAGGAGAATCGCAAATGTGTTGTTGGTTTTTTTATAAAGAAATAGCTTCTTTTCTCGAACGTCCCTTAGTCATATTGGTATGGAAAAATTGCTACTGTTAGCCGATCCTACAGAGAAGTTATACGAGAAAGAATACTCCAGATAAACTGCACAGATGGTGTAGATGACATCGCGAATGTCGTTGCAATGTGCGATTGTGGGGGTTGGAATTAATCTATACAATTCCTTTAAATACTCTATTTCATGAGTCTTAATCGCTATCTGTATGGTTGATGTATCACACCATCATAATTTCCGGAGCTTAGAGAAAAATAGGTAAAAATTTAAAATACTTCCTTCAAACGATCTATCGAATGTAGATAGTGTAATATCATACGATATTCGTCACAATAGACTATATAAGACTTATAAGATACAGTGTGAGAAACAAGGATAAAACTCCCAAAGGTTTTAAATTTTTTATACTATTGGGTGACAAATGAGCACACAGTTCACCTGGTGGTAAGTGAATGCTGTGGCCTATAGAAATCCAAATTTATCATCAATTAAGAATCAAAATGCAAACATATTGTCAACCCTGAGGACTAAGATGTAATGCCTCGACTCCAGTAAAAAGGGTCTCCGGTTCTCTACACTCACCATACGAAACACAGCAGCATTACACTGCTATTTTACGCTGGTTTTCTGTGAAAGCGTGGTCCTGCCCCGGCCGAGCCGACCCATTCATTCTACATCTATAATATAGCTACAGCGTGACTATACCACGTAACAGATTTTTTTGACAAGTTGTCTTTAATTGCATTCGAAATAAACATATCCAAACTAAATATTAAAATACATGCATTTCATTCCATCATTGTGTACTTATATGGGAAAAATAGCTTCTACAATATTCTATCGAAGTGCAGCGGTTTGTATTTTTGCAACTGATTCGCTGTGATTATAAGCGTCAATTAAACTTGTTATTAAATTGTTAACGAAACGTTTTCCTGGGTTAGGTTCTATATGGTTTGTCGACTGTTTCATTATGATATGATAGTAGTAGACGTTGTGTTGATGTCTATTAAGAAGAAAGACAACAATAACTATTATACAAATTTTCAATAAGTTTATAGACCAAATTGGCGACTTATTGGAGATGGGAAATTAAGATTACTCATAATCGACGTACATATAAGTGTATGTATGGTAGTAAAAGAAGCGAGAGGTGAGATAGGATGGAAGTGACAAATGGAAGTTCTTAGGCTCTGCCTACGCCTCTTGCTAAAATGCGTGAGAGTTTACGAATGTATTATGTACGTTCAATACACTGTAAATCAAATGCTCATCTGTAAACTTTATAAAGTGTCATTTTATATTTAAGGCGACACGGCGAAAAAATGCACCTCCTTTCATCGAATAGTATAAGACTATGACATCACAAACGAAACCATAAAATTGATAGGTAAATTCATCTCTTTATCATGAATTTGCTTGTTAAAAAACACGATATTTTCGAAATTTTGACTCGATCATAACTATTTGCGGAAATACCTATAGTTGAAAAAAATGTTGCTAAAAATCACTATAGTTGAAATTACAATGAGATTACTTAATCTATATGCTTATGAATCACTCAAACATATTCATAACGTCAATATTCGTAATTTACTTGCTCATTATTTTGATTAAGTACTTAAATCATAAACAATCAAAAAAATTTCTTTAAAATAATGAATCAATTAATAAAAGAATAGGAAGAATATTAGAATGTGTTTTCTAAATTGGTAAGAAATAATAATGAAGTTATCAAAATGTAAATAATTCTTTTCTAAACTTAATCAATGATGTATCCAACCCCACAACAATGTCCTAAAAGAAATACAATAAATGCTAAGAGAAAATGTCTGATTACTTTGTATTTCTGTTGGTAATCCTAATAAATAAATAAATAAATAAATAATTTTTTTAAATATTTTAGGATTCTGACAATTTCTAAGCGGTTTTAACAGTCGCCGGCGCTACGCAATTTTAGACTATATGTTGGCGTTTTTAAGCTTTTATTAAAATTATGTATTCACTCCATTTTAAACGTTAATTTTTGATGTGTCTTCTAATACCATTGCTATTTATTTTAATTTTAGCATCTATTACGGTAAGTGCATAGCCCCTAAACTACCACAGTAAACATACACTTTAGTGATACGCGATAAATCCATTGGTACTAATGAAATTATCAATTGCATTGGCGCTGATTTATCACGTGCTCGTTGGTGAAGGAAAATATCGTGAGAGGACCCGTATGTCATATTTTTACTGGAAATAAGGCATACCATCTTAGCTCATAGGGGTGACAACGCATCTGCATTTTGATTCGTAATCGAGGATTGATATAGATGTCTATGTGCCACAGTATTCACTTACTATCTGGTGGTGTGCTCGTTTATTACTCACTCTTATGCTGTAAAAAGGTTATGAGATAATAAAAAAATATTTTGAAGATATGTAAAGCCCATCAACATGTATTGGTGCCGCGCGGTGGATGGTACTTGATACTCAATACTTTATTGGATTCCATTAATCACGTTATACACAAAATCAAACTATTGACATAGTAAATTGGCAGGTACGCAATTAATGGGCAATGTTTACTCGACGTTACATGTAATTATTCAATTCTTATTTAAAATAATTAACATTAGATTTATTATAATCTTGAAATTATATCCAAATTCTAAATACTTTCACCGTACACCGTCTTGAAGTATATTTAGACCATAGAATTATTAGGCTAGTCTAAGTGTCTAATTACTCTATGATTTAGACTTAAATCTATAATGTACTTAATTTTATACTGTACTCCTCATTTTTTTTTGGTTCTTTTTTAATGATGATTGGTAGCTGTTTACGTGTAGAACTGCTTAAAAGTATTCTTAATTAGATATTTTAATAGGTACCTAATGATTTTTTTGTTATTATGTATGTTTTAATATTATGATTATATCTCCCCAAAACCCTATTAGAATTGTGAGAAGACCCCATTTATGCCGGTGGAGTCGCGGATGTGTGCGAAAGCGTTCTCGTGACCCTGTCAATATGCGACGAAAGTGGAACACCACGGGGTTTTAGTCGGTTCGATTCCGACATAACACGTCCTTGTCCCCGCGACCCGTAAAAAATGAAGTACATATTTAATTTGATTGATGATTAAGATTTTTAAAAAAATTGCTTCAGTAAATAATGTTATTAAGACTTTCACTGTTGCGTACATAACTTTTTAATTTTTGTCGTCAGTTTTCAATCGACAGTATGGTATTTATACATCAAGGTTTGAGGTGATCGTTACTAAGCTATTTCAATTTTTTTTTGTGTCGTTAATTGTGTTACATATATATGTAAGCAGTTTTTTTAAAGAGTTATACTGAGTTTCTTGCTGGTTTTTTCCAGGACAGAGTTTTTTCCCGAAATAGTGGTAAATTAAACAAAATAGTGACTTTCAATAAGTTTTATTTATGATCTTTATTGAATCAAAACATTTTTGTTTCTGTTTCAAGAAACAAAATTGCTAATATTTGAGCTTTGAATGGTGCAGCAGCAGATCATTTGATATTTTGGAAGAATTTTTAATCTATTAAACTTCACAGATACAATAATATAAAGTATAAAGTAATGTCGGGATGCATTGTAGTGCTCTATGCTTTATTATTCTATTTGGAAGACCAACAGCTATAATATTTAAGAAAGATAAAACTAGTAACTACAATATGCCAAATAAAGTTTCTTACTAGGATTTATAAAAGTAATCAACGCGATTCAAGACTCTAATACTAACATTACACATACCAAATGAGGGCTTAACTTATATAACAGGTAATATACGTAAAAGAAAAATAATATCACAAAGATATAATAATAAAAGGTTAGTTTAGTAACAAATGTAGCAATATCTCGTTATAAATTCTACCAAAGATTATGTGCGCTTTGCTGACGCAGTAGATAGTACAATAAATAGGTCTATAATAATTTGCAACGACACATCGTATCAATACAAATAAATAAAGTTGACATGTCTGTTTGTAATGTCAAAATAACAGCTTTTTAATTACATATACGGTATTTATAACACAAAAAGAACTTTTAAATTTTTGTCTTTCTGTCTGTTTGTTCAGGCAAATCTCCGAAACGGCTAGACTGATTTTGACAGAACTTTCACTGGCAGATAGCTGAAGTTATAAGAAGTGACTAAGGCTACTTTTATTTTAAATATTAAGGTTCCGCTCAAAAAATTAAACCCCATGACATTGATATCAAAATACGATTCAAATAGAGAAGTATAATCCACAGCTAGTATGAAAATAATTAACTGATATTAAGGGGATATAGTAAGTCAGCTTAAATTCTAATTTCGCCTCACACTAACGTCGTAAACTATGTACCGACATGTTTCTAATCACTAATACTGTAAGTAGATAGGTCGTTAGATACTTATTTCATTAGTTTTATCATATTTATGTCTGTTTCTTAACGCCAACCTAGTCGCTACTTATTTTTATCACGGTTATTTCCCATTTTAATTTTATGTCGTCCTGTTGCGTAATGTGCATTCTGATCGTAAGCGACACAACTTCTCCCTTCAAAAGCAGAAACGATACTAACGGGGCGAAAGGAATCAAGCTTCAAGACGCCGATAGTTTAGTTAATTTCTTTTTACAGTGAAAATAATGGTATTTTAAAAAAGTAAATAACATAAGCACTGCTTTATAGTTAGTTCAGTTAGTATTAAGTTTCATGATCTTATTTAAAGTATTTTATGAATAACAGCGGTTTATTGTTCAGTTTGGAGGTAACTTTGGATTTTTATTCTATCGAGAAAATTTTACGGAATCGTGTTTTCGTCTAACATAGTCCTTAACATTAATCCTCAACTTTACCATATATTTATTTCAAAATTAATGCTGCAATTCTTTCGGCATAACGGAGGATCTTGCTAAGCCATTTGAGGTTATATTTCCCCTTAAACTAAGTTTTTTTTAAATGTCATATTAGGAAATATTTTCAAGGTTACTAATTAGTTGCAATTAATATTTAATATTGTGACTATCCAATAATGACTCCTGGCCGTAAACGATGACTAAGTCAAATCCAATGCTGAAGTACAGGATTCATTATTTTTAATTAGCTTTTCGATAACAGCGTAATATGTTGATTTTAATTTACTTCGATGCAGGAAAAACTGTTTATGTTTGCATCACATTGTTATCAAATAGTTCCTGTAGAACGATGTAAAGTTGTGGTCAGAGTAGATGCTTAGAAAATAGGTACGAATTTAATAATGCTGTTTAATAATGCTTGTTATAGCGCGTGTCACGAAGAAAGAAAGAAATAACTATTTACTTGATACACACATTTTAAACGAAGAAATATACAAACACAAATGGCAAAAATATACATGTATCAGTCTTAAACTGAATATGCATTAACAATTATGAAGCAGTAAGTACATGCATATCGTCATTAATTTATAATAAAAAAAATCTAAAACCTATTATAGATACGAGGGTGGATTGAAAAGTACTCGGCCTAACACACATCACCCACCCACATTACCCACATTATTTAGTTCAGTTTAGACTAGTTCATTGTGTGAAGTTCGAAACGTGTGCGATAATTAGTTGTGATTTTATAAATTTATTAACAAAGTAATCGGACATAATTTCCGCGAATGGAGCAAATCGAGCAGCGTGCCGTCATTAAGTACCTCCATAAGAAGGGGCTATCATCAAAAGCCATCCATGATGACATGGTCAGTACATTAGGCGATTGTGCTCTGTCATATTCATCCGTCAAAAAATGGATAGCAGAATTTAAGCGTGGTAGAGGGAGTGTGAAAGATGAACTCCACTCTGGAAGGCCTTCGACGTCAACTACTGACGAAAATATTAAAAAAGTACTTGATTTAATAATGGGAGACCGCAGATTAAAAATTAGAGAGATAGCCGAGATTATAGGCATCTCTTATGAACGAACTCAAAACATCATTGTCAACGAGTTGGGTTTCCACAAGGTGTCTGCGAGGTGGGTTCCGCGACTGCTTTCAGTTGAACAAAAAAGGACGCGATTGACTATTTCACGCGACTGTTTGGAGTTATTTGAAGCCGATGCAGATGATTTTTTGAATCGTTTTGTTACTATTGACGAAACATGGGTTCATTACTGTACACCGGAAATAAAACAACAATCAAAACAGTGGAGAAGACCTGGTTCACCACCCCCCTAAAAAGGCTAAGTCGATTTTGTCGGCAAATAAGGTGATGGCTTCAGTATTCTGGGACTCGAAAAGTGTGATTATGATTGATTATCTTGAAAGGGGTCAGACTATAAACTCTGATTACTACTGCACCTTACTACGTCGTTTACGAGAGGAAATAAAAGAAAAACGTCGAAGAATGCTCAGAAGAAAAGTCCCGTTTTATCAAGATAACGCCCGTGTTCACACGTCAGTACAGTCAATGGCTGAAATTCACAACTGTGGCTTTGAACTGTTACCGCATCCGCCGTTTTCACCTGATCTGGCACCATCAGACTTCTTTCTGTTCCCTAACCTAAAAAAGCACTTGGGAGGTCAAAGATTTTCGACAAACGACGAGGTCAAAGCAGCTGTAGACGCATATTTTGACTCTAAGGAAGAATCATTTTTTTTTCAACGGTCTAAATGCTTAGAAGGGGAGGTGGCAAAAGTGTATTGAACTTGATGGTGATTATGTAGAAAAATAAAAATATAACTGATTTAGTATGTGTTTATTTTCTTGGTTAGGCCGAGTACTTTTCAATCCACCCTCGTACCTGACGGTAAGTGGATGTAGTGGCCCATAGACATCTACATTTTTATCTTCAATTAAGAATTAAAATGCAGATGTGTTGTCACCCCTGAAGACTGCGATGGATTACCTCGTTTTCAGTAATACGGGTCTCCGGTTCTATACACTCACCATACGAAAACAACACCATTAAGATGCTATTTTACGCTGGTTTTCTGTGAGAGCGTTGTTCTAACCCGGTTGAGCCGAACCATTCGTGCTGCAACCACAATATAGCTGCAGCGTGGCTCTATACCACGTAAAAAGCTGATTTAAGGTAATACATGATTTATAACATGCCATACTATATATTTTATAGTATACATAAATCGACAACCTAGAACAACATTTTCATAAGTTATGTAACATTTTTAATAATATGGCTATAACAGTAATTATTCATCAATTAATAATAAAACCAAAAAAATCTAAAACCAACGATAGAAATACTGCTATAAATTCTGCTAAAATTAAATGAAAAAAAAAATCGCATCCAAATCGGATCACACACACACACACACACACACACTCACGCACGCACGCACGCACGCACGCACGCACGCACGCACGCACGCACGCACGCACGCAAGCACGCACGCACGCACGCACGCGGAGGATGAAATTTTTGATGTAGGTATTCAGACGACATTGATATCGAAATGTTCTTTAGTTCAGTCAAAAGGATAAAAAATATTGACTTCTAAACCAGAAAGAATAAAACATTCTTTCACATTCTGAAGTCAGGGCTTTCATTCTTCTTTAAGCTATGTCTAAGCACAGACTTTAGAATGTGAACTGAATTTATTATTTTAGTTCTTTAGTTATCTATTACTTTTTAATAAAAGCTAGTTTTTCATGTACCGCTTCTATCAGTCAAATTCCGCTATTTTACAATCAAAGGTAACAACATTGGTGGCAAATGTGTTGGTACAGTTAAGCGCTTGTAAAAAACATTTTTATAGACTAAGGAAACGAACAAAAATGAGCATACAGTTCACCTGATGATAAGTGGATGCTGAAACCCATAGAAAACTACATCTCCGATTTATAATCAAAATGCAGATGGGTTCTAAGTAAAATATTAGGCTAGGCAGAGATAAACATAATTATAAATTCTAAGATTATACATATTATTCTAATTCGAGTTTGGTGGATTTTATTACTAGAAAGCACAGACAATAGTGTGGCGCCAAAATTCACCGGGCTAAATGTCCGCTGCATTTAAATTGAAATTCGCTAATGCGTGATTAGCTATTCGTGGAACGTTTTGAAACGGTATATTTTTTGCGAGTCCTAGTTTGGAAGCTTTATAAGGTTTGCCTAATTTAAATTATTGCATAGGAAACAAATTATTTTAAATCAAAATAGATTATTAATAATAATTATTTAAAGTTATTTAGGTTTAATTTACTAATTGTTCTTTACTAATTGGAATAAAAAAAATAATTTACAAGCATTGTAATCTAGACTCTCTGTTCATGATCTCGTTGGCCTAGTGGTTGTAAACTTATTGTTGGTAATGAGGTCTGGGATTCGAATCCCGGGTCGCGCCAAAATCAGTAATTGGGTTTTACTGTCAAGAAATTTTCAGTATCAGCCCGAAGTTAGGAAGTTAGGGGTGCCCCCCCCCCCCCCGTGCCTCGGAAAGCACGTAAAACCATTGGTTCTGCGCCTGATCTCTCTTTGGTCGAATTACATCGGACTATGTGAGTGAGGTAACAGAGAGTGGACCTGTGCTTGCGCGTACACTTGGGCACTATAATCGTTTCTGCGCAGATGGCTAGTCTCCGTTGAGGCTGGTCACCTTGACCGAATTTTGTTATAATTTCTAATCATATTAGTAATAGCTTGGTATCGATCACAAAATTTTCAGAGTTTCTTATCATTCAAGTAATTTTTATTATTACAATAATCATTTTAAACTATCTTTGTTTAATTAAATGTATAGGTTCATTGGTCCCCCATAACAGGCATGTGGGGTGTTGCATATCATAATCCATTACTCCATTTCATTAAATAGGTGACGTTATGACTTTGAGCTACTATGTGCAGGTCCAAAAAGATCTCAGGGCTTCTGACAGATTGCGATATAATCACGTTGTTTACGTCAGGCGCAAAAAACGACAAGTGGCAAATAGCGACTCGATCTTTTTACTTAAGGGGTTAGTTTTGAAGGGTAAATAAAGAAGTTATATTTTTTTGTGAAATCATCAGGTAAAGTATCGTTTGAGATCTCTATTTACAAAAAGTCTTATTTCATCCAACATGTTAAGAAATAAATAATCGATTTGAATATTGCGAGTTTTGAGAATTGCTGTGAAAAATCTGAAAAAAATTAACGAATTCGGGAGCAAATTAAAGGAAAATTATCAGTTGTGGTATGTATCAGTAAAATATTATTATTCATTAATTTCATGTGATTATTCTTTTAAAAAAGTGCTTAAAATTGCTGTCTCCAATTGCTATTTATTGTGGAGAAGGTTGGTTACAAGGTATATAGCATAATATTAGACTAATTTTTAATATTAATATGGCAAAAAAATTGTTGATGATGGCAGAGTATATCAGATGATGATGTGAGGCGAAAACGGCCGGTTTTAATAGTCAGGATATTATTAATTTAAAATAAATATTATGAAACAAGTACAAGTATACACAATCACAAAAATAAAGCTGGTGTTTCACCCAGTCACAACAGTCGTAAGTAGGTATAAATTAAATATGAGAAATCAAACGTATCTTTTGAAGTCGTGCGTGAGTGCGGTAGGTTAGTTTGCGTAGTTTCCGTGCGTAGCTCACGATAAGATGCAAGAATATGATGAAGTCGGTTCTATTCACATCTCGTGCGCATGTCGCTATCTGTCGGCGCCGGATGTCTATAAAGTCGTCCGGTGTAATGCAAAATGTCATTGTTCTTATCCACAGAGTACGTACTCCGCAGACTGAAAACTAATTTGAAAACGCGATCTCTACGTGTATGTATGACTCCCAAATATTTTATATACTATTGACAAATATATTAATATTATTTTTATTTATATAATATTATTTTGATTCCGGCCAAAACTGCGCTGTGTTCATCTCTTCACTATTAGTCAGGGCTACGGGAACGCTTTCGCACACTACGGCAGCCCCGACGGCGACATCCTTTAGCCTTTACAGGGTCCGCCTCGATGATTTCTTCTTGTAGGCATACGAATACACCGCCCGCGCCAACTCGATGCCCTACAAAAGAAGCGACAGAAAACTCCCGTATCCGCCACCTAAACCTCAATTATGGAGGGTGGAGGAGAGCCTGATACGTTCTCCAGGGGAGTTGTGTTGAGCTGTAATGGTGATGTTCTTAATAAATTTTATTTAATCATGTGATGCAATCAATTGATTTTATAATTTAAGAAATAATTTAAGCGATAACGTGATACTTCTCTATTATTTTAAATTAAACTCAACAACGCTAAGCTGCTATTTTAAGCCGGTATTCTGTGACAGTGTGTTCCTCGACCGAGCCGCAACATTCGTGCTACAACCATAAAAAAAGCTAGGTCGTGGCTCTACCACGTATAAAAAGTAAAAAAGGCAGCTCTTGTAGTGGTACCTAAACCGTTAATTAATTAATAAAGTCTATAATTCTTATAAACGTGAGAATATACATTAGGTAACTTTGGTGCGGACCGCGAACTTACAGGTTGTGGGTTCGAATCCTAGTACGACTACTGTCGTAAACCACATAATATGTTTGTACACTATAAACTGTGCGTTTCTTAGAATATAAGAGAACGTTAAACGAGCTAGTTTAGGTTTATGGTAATATTATGAGATAACAAAGATAATAAATAACGAAAATATGTTGTCGAGTTAGGGCTCTGCAAATCTAAACGTTAAATTTTAGATACATCAGGTATATATATATATATATATATATATATATTCTAACAAGCATTTTAAGCTTACTAGGAGTGCATAATTATATAACAAACTTGTAAGTCGTTATGACTTACAATTGTGTACGTAATTAATGTTATAACTCAACTAAATTACTTATAGGTACATTATTTACTGACTTTTAAATGTTTTAACTAATCTAAAAATGAAAAGCCATTAAATTTTCAATTATATTATAATTATAGGTTATTTAGTAACGATATAGATTAAATTAGCGTCTCTAAGTATTACTACACTATGCCAAATTTATAATCTTAACAACGCCGATAGTTTATTTACAGTATTATGTATTATTTTAATAAGTAACATTTAAATGTAGTAGCATTATAAAACCCTGGACGTTGGCCGCCACGCCATTTTCAATCATAATTGTTCTATTCACATGTGTTTATATTGGTCGTTAATTTTTTTTGATAACGCAGTTTCGGGGTGAGCAATTGCGTTAGTCGGACTGACGAGTTGATGATGAATGATTGTGTTGTCCCCTTGATATTAACTTCGATATATATTTGCGAATAGTCGATTATTGTGGAATATTTTCGAACATAAAGCGCTCGACTTCCGGTGCGATAGTGTATCGCTGTTTGTGCCAATGTTGCGGGATTGTGTAAGTTATTACAAAATAAACGTCCGTTAACGAGCTGTGCTAATAAATTCAAAAATGAGATCTCTGGAAGTGATATTGATTTTATTTATTTTCTACGTGGAGACGTCTGTGGCGTTCAAGAAAGGTGAAGAAGGCGTTTGTTTGGTGCCGTAAGTTTTTTTAAAAGCTTTTATATTGAATGACGTTTAAAAATAGCTTGGTGGTTTTGCGGTAAACTTTTATTGCTATTTTAATATTGATAGTAAAGATTTTTTTTGTAGTTCTACAAGTTTTCATATATGTTTTTAATTTGAAAACACATAGTAAACTGTAATGTAACTGAAATTATAGTAGTTTCGTATTATTTATGATCTATTGAGTCTGCATTCGAAATTATTATTGTTTTCCAAGCTTTTTTAAAATTACTAAAAAAATATCACTTGGTTTATTGCTGGTTCTTCCCAGAATAGAGGTTTTTATTCAGAACGAGTATTAAAAAAAATAACATTAGTAACTATTTATAACATGTACAGACAGTTTTACAGACATTTAAAAATGTCTTTTACATGTTAAAAAATGACTAAAAAAAGGACTAAAATTATTGGCAGATGTACATTGGTTGCACATTTACCTCTTTAATTCTTAATAGATATCAAAATAATTTCTAAAGCTTTCATATTCTTTGCACACTACCTAATAAAGTTTAATTTAAATTTATACCTTTATAGAATTAGGATGACAAACGAACGTGGAGTCCACGTGATGCAGAATGCAGATGCGCTTAACCCTGAACATTGAGATCCAATGTCTAATCAGTAAAGTACGTGGTTCTCGTCACTCCCGATACGAAACACAGCAGCTATGGCATGTAATGCAGCTATTTTATGCTGGTATTCTGTGAGAGCGTGGTTTTTTACTGCTTAAGCTGAACCATTCATATTCTTGCCATAATACGCTGCAGAATGACTCTACTTTCTTTAGTCATGTGGCTCTACCAAGTGTAGTTATATTTATTTTATAGGATAGGATGACAAACGAGCAAACAGTCCACCTGATGGTAAGTTGTTGCTGCGGCCCATAGACATCTACATCTATATTCGATTACGAATCAAAATGCAGATACGTTGTCACCACTGAGGACTAAGATAGAATGCCTCGTTTCTAGCAAAAAAGGGTCTCTGGATCTCTTCACTCACCATACAAAACACAGCAGTGTTTAGGGGCTATTTTACGCTGGTATTCTGTGAGATTGTGGTGCTTTCCCGGTCGAGATGACCCATTCGTCCTCCAACTATACTACTAATATACTTGCAGCATGACTCTACCACGTATAAAATATAAAAACAAAAGCCGACATGGCGCAGTATCTAAGCATTGAGATGCGGTGCTGAGGGATGCAGATTCGAATCTCGCACAGAATGCGTATTTGTATGGCGTACAAATAATTGTTCTGGTCTGGATGTTTTTTCTTTGTAATTTATGTATGTAAAAAAAACATAAACCCTTACTGCGTAGACTGTAGTTAAATAAAAATGTTATCAAATTACTTATTAAAGACTTGCAAGCCGCTCCGGCTTCGCACAGGTAGATTTTGGATGTCAACAATAGCGCCTTTTACTTTCCAATTGTAATCTAATCCATCCAAGGATCCACTCAAACAAACAAGAATAATTTCATCGAAATTGGTCCAGCAGTTTAGAACGATTTCAGTAACACAAACGTACAGAAGAATTTTATATAAAGATATTTTTATGCGTCATAGCAGTTTCAAAGCGACCATTTATCCTCACTTCCTCTGCTTGTTCATAATGGATGACCGCTGACGATAATCCTAAGGTTAACGCGTTGACTGATATTATATTGTTCTCACTGAAGTTTTTTCATGTACGATGCAATATTTCTATTTTGTAAAAAATTCAATCATATTTATTATAGATTTAAGGATGGCAAACAAGCAAGAATTTCACTAGGTTAAATGTACTTAAGTGAATGCTGTGTTCCATATAAATCTGAATTTGTCAACGATTAAGAATTAAAATGTAGAATACGGTGTCGGGTTTGAGGAGTAAGATGAAATGCCTCGTTTCCAGTAAAACAGTTATATGGTTCTCTAAACTCACCATGCAGAACACTGTAGCATTAAGCTACTAAAACTGGTATTTTGTGAGAGCGCGTTCCTTCTCCAGTCGAACCGACTATTCATGCTACAACCATAACACAGCTGCAGTGTGGCTCCACCACGTAATCGTGACAAACGACGACCAATTACCAAGAACTTCTTAATAAGCTGGAGCGCCTGCTTAACAACTTTGTTAGATTTATTTTTGGACCTTAATTCTCATTATAGATCTCAGCCTAAGTGGCTTACCATAAGGTTAGGGCGCAACTCCAGAATATTACTTGTTCTTTTTTCAATTCCAAATGATCCATATTCACCTTCTTATGTCAAAGAACGATTTCAATATCTCTCTTCGTGTTAGGGTTCTTCGATCTTCCTCTAATAACAAGATTTATATTCCTACTCATCTCACCGGGTTCTATGGTAACTCCTTCACTGTTCAGGCTGCACTATATGAATGCATGTTTATAAATGTAAATGTACGAATACACACAAAACAACATTTAATTTCTTTGTTTTGTTTCTTTTCTTTTAATTGCTACACCTACGACAAACTCTCACCACTCTATAATTAAACCAGAGCAAAAAAAAAAAAAAAAAAGGGAAAAGGCAAACCCCCAAAAAAAATACAAGTAAAAGGTTCTATTCAATGGTTTCAGTTCAGTTCAATTAAGACGGTTAGCCACTGCAGTTTTGTTTCATGAAAACTCCTCGTGGAATACCTTCATTCCACTTTATTCAGCTGCTGCTATGTGCTTGCTCTGGACTGCGGATCTCCTCATTACGGAAACCGCTTCTGTCACACAGGGAAACTTCAAGCATAGCCTTCTTCATACCTCGTTGTTTTCTCGTTACTGTCAAAACATACTCTACTGGTTGTCACTCTTGTTTTCAAGTACTGAGTAATGCGTGTTGGGAAGTGTCGCATGTTAAATAAGAATAGAAGGAGAGTTAATTGAGCAAGTGGATGAGTTTGTGTATTTGGGATGTGTATTTAGCAGGGATGGTAGATATGATAGGGATATAGAACGACGAGTAAATGCAGGGAATAGAGTGAATGGGTCACTACACTCTATTATGAAGAACCAGAATGTGTCAAAAAGGCGCATATGGTAATTCATACGAGGGTGGATTGAAAAGTACTCGGCCTAACCAAGAAAATAAACACATACTAAATCAGTTATATTTTTATTTTTCAACATAATCACCATCAAGTTCAATACACTTTTGCCACCTCCCCTTCCAAGCATTTAGACCGTTGAAAAAAAATGATTCTTCCTTAGAGTCAAAATATGCGTCTACAGCTGCTTTGACCTCGTCGTTTGTCGAAAATCTTTGACCTCCCAGGTGCTTTTTTAGGTTAGGGAACAGAAAGAAGTCTGATGGTGCCATATCAGGTGAATACGGTGGATGCGGTAACAGTTCAAAGCCACAGTTGTGAATTTCAGCCATTGACTGTACTGACGTGTGAACACGGGCGTTATCTTGATGAAACAGGACTTTTCTTCTGAGCATTCCTCGACGTTTTTCTTTTATTTCCTCTCGTAAACGACGTAGTAAGGTGCAGTAGTAATTAGAGTTTATAGTCTGACCCCTTTCAAGATAATCAATCATAATCATACCTTTCGAGTCCCAGAATACTGAAGCCATCACCTTATTTGCCGACAAAATCGACTTAGCCTTTTTTAGGGGGTGGTGAACCAGGTCTTCTCCACTGTTTTGATTGTTGTTTTGTTTCCGGTGTACAGTAATGAACCCATGTTTCGTCCATAGTAACAAAACGATTCAAAAAATCATCTGCATCGGCTTCAAATAACTCCAAACAGTCGCGTGAAATAGTCAATCGCGTCCTTTTTTTGTTCAACTGAAAGCAGTCGCGGAACCCACCTCGCAGACACCTTGTGGAAACCCAAGTCGTTGACAATGATGTTTTGAGTTCGTTCATAAGAGATGCCTATAATCTCGGCTATCTCTCTAATTTTTAATCTGCGGTCTCCCATTATTAAATCAAGTACTTTTTTAATATTTTCGTCAGTAGTTGACGTCGAAGGCCTTCCAGAGCGGGGTTCATCTTTCACACTCTCTATACCACGCTTAAATTCTGCTATCCATTTTTTGACGGATGAATATGACAGAGCACAATCGCCTAATGTACTGACCATGTCATCATGGATGGCTTTTGATGATAGCCCCTTTTTATGGAGGTACTTAATGACGGCACGCTGCTCGATTTGCTCCATTCGCGGAAATTATGTCCGATTACTTTGTTAATAAATTTATAAAATCACAACTAATTATCGCACACGTTTCGAACTTCACACAATGAACTAGTCTGAACTGATCTAAATAATGTGGGTAGATTTGATTCTTAGAATTGAATGGATCTGTGTTAGGCCGAGTACTTTTCAATCCACCTAGGTAACGCTGTGTTAGTCCCTACTTTAATGTATGGTAGTGAAAGCTGGGTGTGGCAGAAGAAGCACGAAAGTAGAATAAATGCTGTAGAACTGCGGTCTTTAAGGAATATGCTAGGGTTGAATCTGAGTGACAGGGTGATAAATTGCGTGATAAGAGATAAATGTGGTTTGCAAGATGATGTTGTGACCAGGATTAAGAAAGGAATGCTTCGGTGGTTTGGTCATGTAGAAAGAATGAATGAGGAAAGAGTGACAAAGCAGATTTATATGGCAGATGTGAACGGCCGAGTCGGGAAGGGACGCCCTAGAAAAAAGTTTATCGACCAAATTGGCGATATTTTGAAAATGGGCCACGTTAGAAGTAACCTTAACCGACGAGCATGTATGCGTAGATATATGGATGTAAAGGAGACGAAAGAGGTATATCAGGATCGTGACAAATGGAAGTCCGTAGTCTCTGCCTACGCCTCTGGGTGACAGGCGTGAGTGTTTATGTTATGTTATGTATTCTGTGAGAGCGTGGTCCTACCACGGTAGAGCCGACCCATTCATGCTGCAACGACAATACAGCTGCAGCGTGGCTCTGCTACGGAAAACGTGTGGAGAATGTTTAGAGAAGTTTTATGTTAAATTCAACTAATTACAATTAACAACAATGTCGTGCAGTGACGGAGTAGAGTGGATTAGAATAAGAATAGTACCTATCATTCTTATTCACCGGTACTTGAAGTCCTTCAGAAGCTTTTCAATTCCGTCCTCCATGGTGGCACTACTCCGGAGGCGTGGAGCAGAAGTGCGGTGGTCTTGTTCTTCAAGAAAGGTGACAACGCCCTCTTGAATAACTACAGACCGATATCCCTTTTGTCAGACTCGACGACTTCTAGCCTCCCGAACAAGCCGGTTTCCGAAATGGCTTCAGTACCATAGACCACATACACACCCTGCGGCAGATTGTACAGAAGTCCGAAGAGTACAATCTGCCACTTTGCCCGGCGTATGTGGACTATGAGAAAGCCTTTGATTTCGTCGAAATTTGGGCGGTGCTACAATCCCTTCAGCGGTGCCAAGTTGACTGTCGGTATATCGAAGTACTGAAGTGTTTGTACAGTAAGGCTACGATGGCTCTCCGAGTGCAGAACCAGAGCTCAAAACCTATCCAACTGCAGAGAGGTGTAAGACAGGGTGACGTTATATCCCCGAAACTCTTCAATGCTGCATTGGAAGACGTTTTCAAGCTACTGGACTGGAAAGGATACGGTATTAACATCAATGACGAGTACATCACTCACCTTCGATTTGCCGACGATATAGTCCTTATGGCAGAATCGCTGGAGGACCTAAGCACTATGCTCAATGACCTCAATGGTGTCTCCCAAAGGATAGGTCTTAAGATGAACATAGACAAAACAAAGATCATGTCTAATGTCCATGTCACACCTATGCCGGTAGTTGTTGGGAGCACTATGCTCGAAGTTATTGACGAATACGTTTAACTGGGACAAATAGTCCGACTAGGTAAGTCCAACTTCGACCGAGAGGTCAATCGACGGATTCAACTTGGCTGGGCAGCGTTCGGGAAATTACGACACATCTGCTCGTCAGGTATACCTCAATCTCTGAAAACTAAAGTGTACAACCAGTGCGTGTCGCTAGTGATGACTTACGGATCTGAGACGTGGTCCTTCATTACTGACCGTATGTAGGTCGCTCAGCGAGCTATGGAGAGGGCTATGCTCGGAGTCTCTCTGCGTGATAGACTCAGAAATGAGGATATCCGCAGTCAAACCAGAGTGACCGACATAGCCCAACGGATTAGTAAGCTGAAGTGGCAGCGGGCCGGCCATATAGCTCGAAGAACCGATAACCGATGGGGTAGAATGGTTCTCGAGTGGCAGCCTCGTACCGGTAGGCATAGTGTAGGGCGACCCCCCACTAGATGGAGTGACGACCTGGTAAGATATGCAGGAAGTCGATGGATGCAGGTGGCTCAGGACCGTGCTTTGTGTCATTACTTGGGGGAGGCCTACATTCAGCAGTGGACTTGTGAATGGCTGTAATGATGATGATGATGATGATGATTCTTATTCAATATAGATTAAAAAGAATAATTTTTAAAAGTTCTTCAAGCTATACGAATAATTCGGAAAAAAACCTTTATCCGGGGAGGAACCAGCAAAAACTTAGCGGGACTTTTATAAACATTAATTTACTATATAATATTTAAATTATGTATGTAACCTTTAAAAACCGCAAAGTAGCGATTGCCTCATTCCCAGGGGTTATTATAACTCATTTATTCTTAAGTAGTATAAATAACTTTTATTAAACGATTTGCGTTTAATATAAATTTCTATTTTTTTGATAAATAGATGGTAAACGTGATAGAGCTACGCTGCAGCTGTATTATGTTTGTAGCATGAATGTGTCTGCTCGCCCGGGGAATGAACACGTTCTCACAGCATACCAGCATACCAGCGTAAAATAGCAGCTTAATGCTGCTGTGATTATACCCGCGGCTCGAAACAGGCAACAGGAAAAGAACAGTTACTGGTATAATTGCCTTGTGTTGTTCCTAGTTTTTACTTAGATTATATCTAGTTAGATTATGTATCAATCGTCTCGTTGAATAAATAAAAAAAAATGCCGTCGAAAACAGTACTTACTGTCTATAATGATCAATTATCCAGTTTATACAGATTGCCAGGCTGACGTTGTTCTACCTTTCCCGACGACCCAAAGTCGTATAAAAATACTTTAAATTCGCAATAATATTATTGAGGGTCACTTATTGGGATAAAAACTATCGGATCTCTCAAGTTGGAGCAAGCAATACACATTTACAACACTTTATTAAGATCGGTTGAGCGGTTTCGCAGATTAGCATGAATGAACCAAGTGACATTGGATTTTTATACAATATGTTACAAAAACCCTGTGGTTCCCGTTAAATGCGCTATCAGAATGAGTATTCAAACCTATAGAAATCAATTTACTTTAGAAAAGTCGACCATAAAAAAGTTTAAGCTCCAGGTTCTTTATGCAAATTTTCCTTCGCAGTAATATAATAGGGAAAATATATATAAATAGTTATACATATACCTAAAAAGGAGCCGCTAGTTTTATGGAGTCTGCAATTTGGATCAGCAAGTTTAGACTTATTGCGCATGTTACGAGGGCGGCACTGAAAATTTCGGGAATCAAGGAAGTGACACAACGTTACTATTTAAAAATGTATTTATTGCTTTTCGAATTATTCTCCGCGAAATTTGACACATTTTTCCATACGATGGAACCAATCATTCAATCATTCCATTTGGAAGTTAGGGTCTCCAAAATGGCCGTTTTGTAGGCGTCCACAGCTTCTTCAGGTGATGAAAATCTCTTTCCACGCAATTTATTCTTTATTTTAGGGAAATTATAGAAATCATTAGGGCTTAGGTCGGGGCTGTACGGCGGACAGTCTAATAATTCTATGTTTTCTTGCTCCAAAAACTCTTTTGTTCTGTGTGCGGTGTGAGAACTCACTTTGTCGTGATGGAGGATGATGCGGCGGTTGCAGTTCTCTTTACGGAGTTCAGAAACGACCTGTGGCAAACAATTGCTAGTATACCATTTTGCATTAATCGTTCTTTGTCCCTCAAGAGGAATAGTCGTAACATGGCCGGTTTTGGAGACAAAGTGGCCACCATTTTTTTGCAACACTCCGTGAACGAACAATTTTTGTTGGCTTTAACTCGTTTTCGAACACCCAAACTCGTGACTGGTTTTTTGTTTCGGGTTCGTACGCGTATATCCAGGATTCGTCACCTGATACGATGTTGTATACAGCATTTGAGGATCCTGCGTGGAATCTTTCGAGAGTTCTGACGCACCAAGTAACGCGAGCCACTTTTTGCTCTTCACAGAGCGAATGCGGTATCCATCGGGAAAACAACTTTTTTGCACCTAATTGTTCATGCAAGATTATTTGTATTCTCACTCACTCTCAACTCATGCCAATGTCTAAAGTTACCTGAATTTTGCGGTATGTCACATGTCGATCTTTCTCAATCAGCTTACGCACAGCATCGACGTTTTCTTGGGTGACTGCAGTTTTTGGACGACCTTGACGGGGATCATCACTGAGCTTGACACGTCCACGTTGAAATTCAGCAAACCAGCGATAAATTGTGGTTTTGGATGGGGCTTCATCACCAAATGCAGAAATCATCCGGTCAACACACTGTTTTTGAGTTAAACCACTTCGAAAGTCATAATAAATCATCGCTCTTGAATTTTCTCGAGTCAATTCCATTTTCTCAACGACTAAACAAGTTTGACAAAACCTTGTGACAAGACCGAGAATCTTTTTTTAAATAAATAAATGGTATTCGATTTTTAAAACCAAGGAGTTTTCAATTAAAAAGATTTTAATATGACAGGAACAGTGGAAATATTCCATTCCCGATACTTTTAGATCAGCCTAGGTAAAATTAGGGGCATCATTCAAATTTTCAAAGGTTTTAAAATAGTTTCTTGCATTAACAACATTGTCCGAAATGAGTTTTGTTATAGCTAAGATGTTTATTCATCTTAAAAAGGTGAGTCTATGAGAACCCACATACACTATATTAAGCGAAAAATCTTCTTACATACCATATCCTCATGATAAAACTAGTGTAATTCTAGAATGCTGCTTAGTTTAGTTTATTTTAATTGAATATTAGTGCTGAGCTAAAAATAAATAAAATTTTATTTGTTTCAGAATCAGAAAACAAGTCCGAGGGCGAGGTAAAACGGTATGTCTTTTATTTCAAAATTGTAGATATCCAAAGTAATGTTATGATGATATTAAAATGTATATATTTTTGCTAGATAAGATATATTTAATTGCTTCACTAAATAAATTGAGGATTTAAATTATAAATGTCCATGAAATCGGTCTTTTTGAGGAAAGTTCCATAATAAAATAAGGCCACATCACCAATGTTCAGTAATTTATTATCATATATTGCTAGTTCGAGAGTCAGGGCTTCAACTTGGTGTATTTTCAGGGTTTTATTCAATAAACAAATTTATTTTTTGAACCATATTATAATATGTAAAAAAGTTAACTTATTTTATTATAAAATTAACCTAATCGTGAATGGTTTTATAGTAAATTGAACTACGTACTAAAATTATATACGTGTCGCCGTCGCAGGAGAGATTTTATTCTATATAACTTATTGAAAGTAATTTTTTTATTTACAACTAGTTAGGTAAAAACCTCTATCCTGGAAAGAACTAGCAAGAAAACCAGCGGGACTTTTTTTTAAATATATTTCACTTTACAATAATTTATTTTGTACAATTTTTGAATGAATTTTTATAGAACAAGGTTATTTTTGTTTGGGAGCAAGAGCGTTAGAGTTAGCTTCTGGGTTGCCTGTTATTCTCTATGGGCATAGACTGAAACACCACAGTCTCATTTGTATTTTGTAGTTATTTATAGTTGTGTCTCGTTAGTCTAGTGGCCGTAAGCATGACTGTTTGATCCCGGGTTCGAATCCCGTGTCGGGCCAAAATCATTTATGGGGTTTTGGTAAAGAGATTCTCAGTAACAGCCGAGATTCATGGAGTTGGCGGTGTCTAACCACTGTGCCTTTGGTCCTGCGCCTGATCTCTCTCTGGTAGAGTCGGGTTGCCGTCCCATCGGAATATGAGCGTGAGCGACTAGAGATTGCGTATGTGCTTGCGCACACACTCCTGTACCAAAAACCTGTCCTGCGCAAATAGTCTCCGTTGAAACTGGCCGCCGTGACTGAAATTTGGTCTGGAGGTCATTTGTGGTTTGTGTTATAAGCTTAGGTGAAAGGCGATACATTTTTGTTACCTGATACAAATTTTGACACCAATTAATAAACTTGGAAAGTAAAATATTATATCAATACAAAACTACGACCACATCGTAAAAGTCAATACCGAAAAATCCATTATCGTTTTGTTCATTATTATAAGCCAGTTCGTTACTTTTATCCCACCTGATGGTAAGTGGTTGCTGCGGCTCATAGACATCTACATCTATCTTCGAATACAAATGAAAATGCAGATGCGTTGTCACCAGTGAGGACTAAGATGGAATGCCTCGTTTCCAGTAAAAAGGGTCTCCGGTTCTCTATACTCACCATACGAAACACAGCAGCATTAAGCTACTATTTTACGCTGGTATTCTGTGAGAGCGCGGTCCTTCTCCGGTCGAGCCGACCCATTCATTCCATAATGTCCTCCAGATCGAATTTCGGTCACGGTGGCCTGCCTCAACGGAGGCGGAGGCCATCGGCGCAGGACAAGATTATAGTGTCCAAGTGTACGCGTAAGCACAGGTGCACTTCCCTCACTCTAATAATCCGATGGGACGGTAAGCCGACACGAACGGAGAGAGATCTGGCGCAGGACCAACGGCTTTACGTGCTTTCCGAGGCAGGAGGGTGAGACACCGCCAACTTCCTGACTCCGGGCAGCTACTGAGAATTTCTTGACAGAAAAACTCAATAATTGATTATCTGGCCCGACCCGGGATTCAAACCCAGGACCTCATGATCAGCAGTCGCACTACTACAACCACTAGACCGACGAGGCAGTCACTACTAATATAACTGCAGTATGGCTCTACCACGTATAAATAAAAGCTTAATAAAAGCCTATTCTCTCTTGCCTTGAAGATGTTAATATGCTTTCTTGTATATTTATGTACAAAAATAGATCTTATCACTGCAGGTAACGCTGACACGCTGTTGATAAAATTATTTTTATTAGAAACGATAAAATGTCAAAAATATTGATTCAGAGGTACTTTTTTCAGTTTACCTATATTTTATTTTCCTTTAAAATTATATGCATAACATTGCCATATTTGGGAACGATAAGCAATCCCGAAAACCTATTATGTACATAATATTACTTCAATATGCGACACTGAACCGCGCTGAATGTTGAGCACTGCGGATCTAAATTCTAAACCTAAATTTAGATTAAGTTAGAGCTGTGCATCTATTGTGTTGTGTTTGTGTATTTTAATGTGAATTTTACTTAAGTTAATTTAAATTAAATGAAATTATTTTTTGAAAACTTGTCATTATAACTTAGATTTAAAACTTGTGATATGGACTAATTCTGAAATAAATTATTTTTAATATTTTTAGTAACATACTACAATAGGCAGAAGCATAGCAATAGAATAAATAATGACAGCGTAAGAAATTTTTTAATTAATTTTTTAAATTTGAATAACTATGTTTTTATGGGTTTAAACATTTCTGCCCAACTTGGTCCTATTATTTTATATCTTATTCAATTATCTCTTCAAAAATCCTTCTAAGATTTGTGATTGTTGTTCCCAGGACACATTTAAACTAAGTTAAAACGTAAAATGTCACTTTCACCGAGTATTATTTTGTATCCGCCTAACGCCACTCAAACACCCAATGACATATCCAACGCAAAGAAAATCACTCACCAGGACGCCTGTGTAACCAGTCTCTCCCATTTTGACTAAAGATACAAATCTAAGTTTGACTGAAAACAAAACTGACCTAGATTTTTAAAGCGCTCTGTAGCGCACACTCAAGATGTGATTTGCGATGACCTTTGGTTAAATTTGGACCAGTTGCAGGTTATGCGAGGTTAAATTTAGTTTTTTGGGTCTTCGTCTTATTCTCCACTTACGGATCGAAACCCTTCGAAAATCGTGTATCTTATACTATATAGCTCCTGCTGCAGCCATGTCACCTTTAAAGGTTAATTTAGTTTATTTTTTAATTTTAAAGTTAATCCTGAGTAAGGTAGGGAACCTACGTAATTGAATAGGATTTATATTAAAATAATTTGACTACACTATAATATAACTAGACTGGACTAGAATGTTTAAAATTATTATTTTTAATTAAAATTATGGAGAATGTATACACATCACAAATGATGATAATTGGATGCTGTGGCCCATATCTATGGACTAAGGTATAATGCTTCGTTTCCAGCAAAAGTGTCTCCGGGTCTCACACACTTACCATATGACAACAGAATTAATCTGCTATTTTCCGCTGCTATCCTTTTTTAATAATAAAGGTGATAAACATAAGTTTCACATTCCATCTGTAGGGTAGTGGACGCATAGACATCAACATTTAATAGATTTAATAGACGTTGTCACCCCTGACACCTAACTGTCTGGATGGACTGTCTCGTTTCCAGCAAAAAGGGTCTCCGGTTCTCGGCGCTACCTTATGTAAACAGTAGCATTAAGCTGCAATTTTACGATGGTATCTGTGAGAGCGTGGTTCTATCCCAGTCGAGCCGACCCATTCTTGCTACTACCATAATACGGCTGAAGCGTGGCTCTACCATGTAATAAGATCTGAAAAGAATATAATAATTTCACATTCTGGCTATCTAAATAATATACTAGTATAAGTCAATGCTTTCTAAGCATTATATGCATTGACTGCAAAATATGAAATTATTGATTCTGATTTGTTCTTTAAAGTCGGATATTACTTTTGTAAAATGTCTCTCGTAGATCTTTCAACAGTACGTTGCCACTTATACTAGTTTTGTCTCTTGTATCGTTGATACATTTTACATACTTAAAATGCACATAGGCAAACATCCAGACCTGGGACAGTTATTTAACGCCATACACACATTTGTTCGAAATCACCAACGCCTGGCCATGACCAACGCTACCATTAATTTGTTTGCAAATCTTTGAACAACAATTGAGTATTTCATTTGAAATAAACGGGGCCTCTTGGGTTGTGAGCGGGGCAGGGGCCTCGAACGCCTAGCGATGTAACCCCTGAGGATGCGATGACTCGAAAGTGGTTCCGAGACACCGTTTTAGAACTGCAAGGGTATTGAGTGTAGTAAGTAAGTACTTAGCTAAGTATTAAGTTCTAATAAAGCAAAGCAATAGGGGTCATTAGTTGCGATCCAAACGGAGATCCCGTGACTTCTTGTATATGCTGATGTTAACTACTAGAGTTTTAGCCGTTCGAAGTTTGGCATAACGTTTCTCTTGCCTCCACAACCCCACGATAGTAAAAAAATAGCTCTCACACGCGTTATCCGACCAGTTCGCTGTAAGATTTTTTTTTTTTTTTTTTTAGGAAAAACAAAACACCCCCTGAGGGGAGGGGGGGCCGCCGGACACACACCAAAAAAAAAACATGCCAACCAAGACAGAACGAGTCCCAAAGACCCACACCCCCCCCCCCACACAAAATGTATGACAAATTGGGATGATTCACACAACCGTGGCCTTGAACAATGATTATTGTACCCCGTCAATGTAGCAGCCGTTGATTGATAATAATTTATTCCTTTTAATATACAGAAGTTAATATATGTATAGCAATATACTATACTAAATACAATATACTAAAACGCAGGTCAGTATGTTTATTTTCCATGGTCACATAGAGGCGAGGTTGTTATTTATTTCTCTCGATTATTTATTTATTTATTTATACTTAAATAAAAGAATGACAAAGGGTGGAATTAATTTTCTCCCAGTCAACCCCGGGCATACAGAAATATAACGATTGGTGCAAGAGGATAAAAAACATTAAATAAAGTTAAGAATATACAATTATAATAAATTATACTAGGAGAGCAACAATATTATGGTTATGGCACAAAAGTGTCGGTTTAACCAGGGTAACGCTCTTATAGAAAACCAACATAAAATAGTAGCTTAATGCTGCTTTGTTTTGTATGATGAGAGAAGAGAATTGAAGATCCTTTTAACTGAAAATGAGGCATTATATATTACTCCTCAGGGGTGATAACGCATCTGCATTTCAATTCTTAATCGAGGATAAATGTAAATGACTTTAGGACACAGCATCCACTTCCCATAAGGTGGACTGTGTGCTCGTTATTACCCTTTTTCTATAAAAAAAATCACATACATTAAATATCATTAGGAAAACTTATTGAAGTGAAAATGACAATCAATAAATATGTACATACATACTGTATCAAATACTTCTAATATATCATAACAAGACATATTCAAATTATTATTTAAAAAGAAGAAAAAACATGGTCCAGGGTGCTTTGTTAGTGCAAAAGGCAGTGCTCACTTTAAATTTCGTAGTACTTATGCAAACTAAGTTAAGAATCCCGGTCTGGGCGGTTAATGTACATCTGATATATATTTAATATGGTTACCATCTACGAGTATCTAAGACCATAAGATATCTTGGTTTTTGCCATAATTACGTCTTATGCGGTACGATAGGGTGATGTATGGATTCTCTTGTGAACTATCGACAAAAAAAATTTAAATTAATACTTTACGATTATTTGTGGTAGAGACACACTTTAGCTATTTTATGGCTGCAGCACGAATGGATCAGCTCGACCGTGAAAGCACAAATCTCTCATGGAACACCAGCGTAAAATAGTAGCTTAATGCTGCTGTGTTTTGTATGGTGTGTGTAGAGAACCGGAGATCCTTTTTACTGGAAACGAGGCGTTCCATCTTAGACACCTGAAGGGGTGACGACGCATCTGCATTTTGATTCTTAATCGAAGGAAGATGTAAATGTGCTTGGAAATACTCTTAATATTAGGTGGTATGTGTACATGTTTGTCAACACTATTCTGTAAAAAAAATATTTTATCACTTTAAATAAATTGTGCAGCTGCCAGTAATTTAAAGAAAATGACATATATTTTTCTTTTTTTACAGCCAGTTAAGCCGACGTATAAATTAGTCTGCTGCGATGGATGGATGTACGACGTGGCGACCCAAAAATGTGTCTTCCACTGCAGATTCGGTTGCGAGCGGGGCAAATGTGTTGGACCGAACAAGTGCAGCTGCGACCCCCCGCTTATATTGGAGAACAATAAATGTGTGGACCCTGTGTGTGATCCACCATGTGTGAATGGAAAATGTGGGGGGAATAACATTTGTCTGTGTGACCCTGGCTACGAGAAAGTAAACACAACTCATTGTGCACCAGTATGTCTTCCTGGTTATGAGCATCCATGCTTCAACGGATCTTGTAAGGCTACCAATAATATGACGGCATGGGATACTGACGCTGTTAACTCAGATCTGTTTACTTGCATACCTAAATGTGCGCAGGACTGCATTAATGGTGCTTGCGTGGCCCCAGACGTTTGCAAGTGTCACGAGGGGTATACAAACGAAAGTCAATGGCAATGCTCGCCGGTTTGCGATTATTGTGAAAATGGAACTTGCGTAGCACCAAACGAATGTCAATGTTTTGATGGGTATTCGAAAAAAGATGGTAAAACTTGCACACCGGATTGTGAAACACCTTGTGAGCATGGTGTGTGTACAGCACCAGATGTTTGCACTTGTGATTCGGGTTACGAACTGCAGTATACCATCACAAACAACAATATAACTCAAGAGACATGTCAGCCAGTATGTTCAGAAGTGTGCATCAATGGACATTGCGAATCACCTGATACTTGCGCATGTGATCCAGGCTTCATAAGAAAAGATATACATCCATCTATTTGCTATAAACTTTGCCCAGGTCTTTGCGAAAATGGAGTATGTACTCTTTCTGGAAAGTGTGATTGTCAACGAGGTTATGTCCTTGAAAATGAAACCTGCATAGCTATGACACCGTAAGTAGTAATTATTACCTTTAAATATTTAGTCAAAAGGTTACAGGAGCCAAGTTACTATCTTCTAGTAAAGTAGAGTAAAGTTATAGCTTATATAAGTAAAATTAGTCTATCGAAACTTAAAAACGAAAGAATTTATTTTATTTCGCAGACATGAAGGCTTCCTCACGATGTTTTTGATTATAATTTAGTACGTTGTCAATAAACATATAATATTGCAGTTATCAATGTAGTGCTGGACTGACTTTATAATATTTTGGGAACATCGTATGAAGTGAACTGCCGATACCCTTATTTCTAAGTCTATCATGCAGAGAAACTCCGAGGATATCCGCAGAAGTACTGTGAAACAGTAAGTTGAAGCAATAAGGGACTGACTGAATATGGAAGGACCGACAACCAATGAGGAGAAAGGTTATCGAGAGGCAGCCTGGGACCGGTAAGCGAAGTGTAGGACAGCCCTCCACTAGATGGAGTGACAACCTCGTAAGACATGCAAGAAGTCGATAGATGCAGGTGGCTCAGGACCGTGCTTTGTGGCATTTCTTGAGGAAGGCCTTCGTCCAGCTGTAGACTTGTGATGTGCTGTAATGAAATGATGATATAAACTTGACACAATTAGTAAAGGAAAACATCGTGAGTAAGCTGAATATCTGAAAAATAAAACATTAGGAGAACTTTTGAAGTCAGCTCTCTCAATAGTAAGAGAGAGAGAGGGAGGCATGTGCCCAGCAGGAGGACGTATGAAGGTTGTTGCTTAACTTTTGTTATTTTAATAGGGTATTTCTATAATACAAAGATTCAAAAGGCTTGTTATGATAAAAGTAATATTTGATAAAGATCACGATGATGATGCCAATCAAAGCGACCTATAAAGACGGATTTTGGTAGCTCTGTGACTTAGCAACGAGTTACAGTGCTGTGGGTTCGAATCCCGCACGGAGCAAGCATTTGTACGGCCTACAAATAATTGTTCCGGGTCTGGATGTTTGCCTTTGTAAAATTTATGAATGTGAACTGCCCCAACGATATAGGAGAAAATTCTTGTGTGAAGGCAGAGTTTCTATAAAAACCCACCATTAGATATAGACTTTCCGAGAATGCACCAGATATTAACTATTAAGTCCTCAAGATAATTTATACTCTCTAGAAGCTAATGCAGCTATATGCTACCTTCGTACTGGTAACCCACCATGTAGATATCCCTAGACTGTTACGCCGAGAATGCACCAGATAATTAACTATTAAAGTTCCTCGAAGATTAATTTATACTCTCTAGGAAGCTAATGCAGCTATATGCTACCTTCGTACTGGTAACCCACCATTAGATATAGACTTTCCGAGAATGCACCAGATATTAACTATTAAGTGCCTCGAAGATTAATTTATACTCTCTAGGAAGCTAATGCAGCTATATGCTACCTTCGTACTGGTAACCCACCATTAGATATAGACTTTCCGAGAATGCACCAGATATTAACTATTAAGTGCCTCGAAGATTAATTTATACTCTCTAGGAAGCTAATGCAGCTATATGCTACCTTCGTACTGGTAACCCACCATTAGATATAGACTTTCCGAGAATGCACCAGATATTAACTATTAAGTGCCTCGAAGATTAATTTATACTCTCTAGGAAGCTAATGCAGCTATATGCTACCTTCGTACTGGTAACCCACCATTAGATATAGACTTTCCGAGAATGCACCAGATATTAACTATTAAGTGCCTCGAAGATTAATTTATACTCTCTAGGAAGCTAATGCAGCTATATGCTACCTTCGTACTGGTAACAATTGTAATATCCCCTAGACTCGCTTACGCCGCAACAACACAAAATTATAATTAGATTATTATAAAGTTCTTTGAATTTCATTGTAGGAGTTACGATTTCTTATTATCTTAGCGAACACTATACTGCACATATGGGATGAAACTAGTTTTTACGGATTTTTGACAATATACAATAGACATGCGTTTATTTGGCAACTTACACTCTACAGTTTTGATACAGAAAGTTAAATGGTACATAAAACATCAAAGATAAAAATAAATAAGAGAAAGCAGACATAAAATAATCCGATTACGTGAGTGACGTGATGTTGAGAAGGGTCCTGACTCAACATAAGGCTATCGGACGATTGTTGTGGTGTTGGTTTTCAGCGATGCCCACTGAGGTTGGTTTTATTCACTTATTTTATACTCCCGACGTGTCGTATTTTATAGCATCCATAGTCACGGGGAGATAGCCGTAAAACGCGATAAAATCCGTAAAAGCTACTTTCATTCAATTGTAGAAGTACTTTAACGGAAATTTACACCTTCTAAGAAAAACTTTAAAGAAATTTAAAACAAATTTTAAGTTTAAAGTGCGGCTTTAATCGCGTTCAAAGTTAAAAATTACAGTCCCAGACAGCAGGTCTTCTCACGATGATTTCCTTCAACCCCCAGCAGATGGTGAATCAGCACTTGAAATTGTTATAATCAGGGATGAACCCATGTTGCTCACGTACCGTAAAAATTATCTCTTCTCTTCCCTTTCTTTATGACGATTTTTATCGCGTTTAGCGTTAACCTATTTTTTATTCAAGAAATTTCAGGTACTTTACGTTGGGATCGTTTTAAGTTGGGAATTAAGATAAGTTAATATGAGACGCGGCCAAATACGCAAAGTTTTATAAAGCTTATTCCGTAGGTATCATTTTATTTCTTTTCCACACATTGTATGATTATACGCGATACACATCGATATATTCAATATAATTCGAGTAAAGTTTACAGTTGTATACGTTTAACTTTTGGGAACAAGCCTCCCCTCATTTCTGAGAGGGTTTTAGGGCAAGGAAATGTCCGCCGCCCTGCCCCTTGCAATCAATCAATCAATCAATCAATCATTTTATTCGTTTTCACAGGTAACAAGGTTGACAATGTTATAATTTTATAGTACCTTCGTGAAATGCTTTAACAGCATACGAATTTATATATCCATACATCATAAAATTAAATATATATATAAAAAAAAACAGATCAAAGTAATAAAATTAAGTAGAGTCAAAATAAAATTATTAAATTACATATTTAAATTATTAGTAAATAGAAATTCATTGACATTATAATAACATTTATCTATAAGAAATTTACTTAAAATAGATTTAAATTTTTGCACATTATAACATTTTATGTGATCAGGTAACTTATTATATAATTTAGGGGCCATTTCAACAACACTTTTTTTCATAAGGGCAGTTTTGCATACGTTCGTCTGGATTTTTTGTTTTCGAGGACGAAGGTTAACTAAAGATGGTTGTACTCCTATATCAAAAAGTTCCGGATTACACTTTACAAACATACACGATTCTAGTATATAAATACAGGGTAATGTTAATATCTTAAGAGATCTAAAGTATGGTATGCAACTTTCTGTAGACTTTATCCCACATATAGCTCGAATACAGTGTTTTTGAGCTTTCATAATTAATTCCCTGTATGTTGATAGTCCCCAAAATATGATACCATATCGCAGGGTCGAAGCCACAAAGCCATGGTACGCTGTTAGAACAGTTTTTCGGTCAGCTATTTTCGACAGTTTATATAGTGCAAATGAAAATTTATACATTCTTTTGCAGACTTCTATTGAATGTGATTCCCATGACATGTTGCTATCTATAAACAGCCCTAGGAATTTCGCTACTTTTGTTTCAGAAATTGTTTTATTTCCATAACTTATTATTAGATTTGGAGTACTTTTTCTTTGTGTAAATTGCATAATTTTTGTTTTTTCTAGATTAACTTTGAGATTATTTGATTTTAACCACAATAATGTTTTCAATAGCAAAGTTAATATTATTTTGATATTCTGCTACATTGTCACACTGTACAAAAATAGTGCTATCGTCTGCAAATAGTATCATTGGGTATTTACAAGACTTGACGATATCATTGATATATATTATAAAGAGTAAAGGACCCAAAACACTTCCCTGTGGAACGCCACGCTTTATCGTTCTATTATTAGACGTATATAATTTTTCTTGTCTTGTAGAGATACAGATCTGACTGATTACGGTTTTTTGTGTCCTATCTATTAAATAGGATTTTATTAAATTGAGTGCATTACCTCTTACACCATAACGGCTTAGTTTTTCCAGCAATATATTATGATCTACAAGGTCAAATGCTTTCGTCATGTCCATATAAATTGCACATGATGGGATCCTTTTATCTAGACAAATCACTGCCCTTTTTACTAAGTCGTATATCGCTGTTGCGATCGCAGTATTTGTGCGAAATCCTTTTTGCTCTTTGTTTAAAATATTATGTTTTTCCAAAAATTCGTAAAGCTGGCCATGAATAATTTTTTCAAATATTTTTGAGAAAATTGATAGCAGTGCAATTGGACGATAATTATTGGCAATATGTTTATCACCTTTTTTTAAATAATGGCTTTACTACAGCTGGTTTCAAATTGTTTGGAAATATACCTGTAGTAAAGCTTAAATTAATAATATGACTCAAAGGTCTTGCTATTGTAGAGCTAACATGTTTTATTACTTTTGTAGAAACGTCGTCAAAACCAACACTATTAGTATTTTTTAGACTATTTATAATTTTACACACTGAGTCAGGTGTTGTCGGTCTTAAAAATAAAGATTTGTAATTATTATTGAAATAAGATAAATGACTTAAATTTACATTATTACAATTATTGTTAGAATTGTTATTGTTATTATTTGAAGAAATGTCAGTATTAATAGTACAATTTTCAGTTTCCATGTCATCAATAAAAAAATCATTAAACGCATTAGTGATATCAATAGGGTTAGTAAGATATTCATTACCTACTCTTAGCTTCTGTATTGGTTCTTTGGGAATATTGGTTTTGGATTTATATATAACGGACCAAGTTGCTTTCATTTTATTTCTTGACTTATTTATGTAGTTGTCATTTTGTGAACGTTGTGTGTTTTTTATTATTTTCCTTAATTTTGATGAATATTCTTTTAATAGTGATAAAGCATCTTTGCTTTTTTTTCTCCTAAAATGCCAAAGTAAATCTCGCTTTTTTTTTACAACATACTTTAAGTCCCTTTGTTATCCATTTTTGCTTGGGATTCAGAGTATTTTTTATAATTTTATAGGGGAAACATAGATCATAAAAGCATTTGAATATGTCAAAAAAACCATCATAAGATGTATTAGGATCCGAAGAATTAAATATATCCTGGAAACTTAGACTATCAATACATCTTTTAAATGTTTGAAGGTTTTCATAGCTAAAATCTCTCCTTTTAATACTCCACGAATTGATTATACATGTTTTTTTTACAGGACATTTTAAAATTTGCGCCATATGATCCGAAAGGCCTAGTTCAATGACCTCACTGTTTGATCCTCTTATATTATGTGCAAAATTGTCAATACACGTTCCACTTGCAACTCTTGTCGGCTTTTGTATTGCTAGCTTCAGATTATAGCCTAACAGTAGATTTGTAAATTCTCGACTAACAGAAGTATTTTTCAGAATATCAATGTTAAAATCGCCACAGATAATTATATTTTTATTTTTAGTATTTATTATAGTATTTAGAATGCCTCTAAGAGTATCATAGAAAGTATCCAGACAAGATTTATTTGTGTTAGGAACTCTATAAATACATATCACAATCATGTTATGGTCACTTATTTCTACAGCACAGGTCTCTATCATACAATTAATCGAGAATTTCTTAATATTATCAACTACTCTATACTTTAATCCCTTTCTTACTAAAATACATGATCCACCACGTCTTTTATTTCTTGAAAAACTGGTTGCTAATGTGAAATTAGGTATTGTAAGGAATTCTTCCAATTCTGGTATCATATTGTGCTCGGTCACACATAGAATGTCGATAGCTTTTTTTTGTCTATCTAACTCATCCAGATTTAATACTAACTCATCACATTTGTTCAATAGTCCCGATATGTTTTGATGTAATATATGTAAGTGATTATAGAAGAAAAAACTGATTTTCATCAGGGATAATAGAGGTCTTTTTTCTTGTGTCGATTTGCTTCTCATCACTCGATTTTTGTAGAGATAATATTTGTTTGGCAATATTTTGCATTAAATTTTGTACTCCATTTTGTTTTATTTTACCAGTATACTGTGAAAACATATCATATGTTAAGTCCAGGTTTGAATCAATGTAATAGCCATATTTATTAGTGTTTATGTCCTGATTAAGTAGGTAATTGAAAGTCTCTACTCTGTAGTTATATAATGGCTTTCCACATATGTATGTTGGTGAAACTACAATTACGTTTGTATTTTTTACTTGTTCCAGCCTGGTTTTGATTGTTTTCACCAGACCTTTATAGTCTTCTGAGGTATTAAAATCCGATTCTCCGATTATCACAACACAGTAGTCGTGTTTTGTATAGTCCTTTAATTTTTTATATATATTTTTTAAAATTATCTCTATCCCAGCATTTGTAGTAATAAAGTGACATAACTCATACTGACTTAGAACATGATTTCTGTTTACATTTTGTAGTATTTTATATCTCTTGTCATTTGTGAGTATACACAATTTGTGTTTTAATGGTTTATGTAATGATTTAGTATCCTTATGTACATGATTTTTTGTGCAATTATTTAGTTCTAAATCAGTTTTTGGTGTTACTTTGTCTTTCAATTGCTTATCTAAGCTTTCGATTTTTGTGCATAGATTGCTTACCTCTTCTTGAGCTAATTTCAGGTTTTGTTGTAATTTTACGATTGTATTTTCCAAAACAAAAAATTGCTCTGTCTTTGTCTTGTCTGGAGTCATATTATTAGGAAAACTTGAGGACAAACTCTTGCGCTGTTTTTTTACAATTTGTGGGGTTTTACATATATTTTTCATAATAAGTAGCTCTTGTGTCAATTTGGTGACTTGTCGTCGTAATTCATTATTTTCCAAAATTGTTCCGTCTAATTCAGACTCGCAACTCTTTAATTTAATTTGTAAGTCATCTATTTTCATATTTTGTTTGCTCACAATATCAAGTTCATTTACTAATTCTAAACTGTGTGATAAATCTTCTAAGGATTGGAAACTATTGTTTAATGATTCAACAGGAAATTCCATCGATAGTGATTTTGCTAATAATTTTTCTTTAGGTAGTAGTGTCTGGCTAGTTTTTGCTGAGCTGTTTGGAGATTCTGAGTCAAAAGCATTCATATCGTTACTTTCAAGGGTTTCATCAGTCCTTTTTTTACGTATTGTGATATTGACAGCATCTTTTTCTAGGGATGGAGAGAGGATTGTATTTTTTTTACTTTTTATGCATTTAAAACATCTCCACGATTTTTTAGTCTCATTTGTCCATATTCTAAAACGAGCGAAAGTTATGTTTGCACAGTCAATATGGTAGATATTATTACAAACTGAACAAATTGTGAACTGTCGATTTTCTATTATTGATTTACATTTGAAACATTTCTTTAAAGGAGTTTGTGGTTTTTGCTCCATGTTTGTATTTATGTCAGAAAATTAAAGACAAAAATATTTCTGTCTCCCTCGAGGCTCGATCCTCCGTCGTATCGGTGTCTAACCAAGTCACTTGTACCGTTCGACCAAGCGTGCTCCTTAATAGCAATTGAAATTAAGCATTATATTCCACTTCTTCCACATATTCGTGGGTAGATGAAATTTAATGATAATGTAGTTTGATAGATGGCGTTGTAATCACCAACTATATAAAAACGACCATAAGTTGTAGAATCGAATGTACAAATTTGTTTGCACTTAATCAAAACATTTGAATGAAATTAACCGTCAGATTAATACTTTTCATGTTAAGCGAATAATAAAGAAATATCTTCACTTTTTGCACAAGAATATTGTAGTTTGGAACAAAATCACAGTATTTTTAGTCTTCTTTGGTTGTTGTAATATAAATTATGTCCATATTTAATGTCACAAATTCACCGTCACTTTTTGTTAATTAATTCACAAAACACTTTATATTTACCGAAGATAACATTTATACGATTTATTCCAGTCAAAACACACACACCAATATTACTTTCTTAACTAGAATTTAACTATATTGTTTTTTGTTAATTAATTACTACGGAGCTTATGTTTACACACTGGCAGCGCCATCTTCCCCGTGCCATGTTGCGTGTTGGCAAACTTCACATGTCTTCGAAATATATTTTTAAATTCTTAGGCATGTTTCTTCGCGATGTTTTTCTTTACCGCTAAGCACGTGTTATATCAGCACTTAAAATTGCAGTTAATAATTTCATTGGCTTTGGCGGGGATGATGAATATAGATATTTTCTGATGAGTATAGACTTTCCAAGCAGTGCCCCATGAAAAGGATACTTGCCATAGATGCCTCCCTCGGCAGGCGGATTAGCCACTGCAGTTTATAAATTTCTAGTTGTTATACGAGAGATACTTTTGTCCATCTCCTGGCTTGTTTCCCCCGTTGCCTCTTACGAAATCCACGAGACGATATGGGGTAGTGGATATCCTCACACCGCCCCTATGCAGCATATATTTACAGTAGCAATAATGATAAAGTCGCGGCGTATTTTCTGTTTACATAAGGAGTAAGATTTTCACACGTAACGGTACATAAGAACTATTTCATCTGGCAAGTACACTTGTTTATTGAATTAAAAAAACTATTATTAATATTTTAAATTATAATGTGTACATTTCATACATTGTACATTTAATATACAGTAATTAAAAATTTTTTTTTCAGAGTGAACTGTGAGACCTGTGGCGGCAACTGTACTACAGAAGACATTTGCTGGTGTTCAAACGATAGACCATGTTTCTTCCCTGCGGAAGTGGAATCAGCTGAAATCGCTTCTTCCACCATGTAAGACTAAAATGCGATCTTTTTGTTGTATGTATGTTAACATTTTAAACGTGGTAGAGCCATGTTGCAGTTATATTGGTAGTATAGTTGTAGTACGAATGGGTCGGCTCGACCGGGGAAGGACCACGCTCTCACAGATTACCAGCGTAAAATAGTAGCTTAATGCTGCTCTTATTCGTATGGTGAGTGTAGAGAACCGGAGACCCTTTTTTCTGAAAACGAGGCATTCCATATTAGTCCTCACGGGTGACAACGTCCTCAATTCTCGATTACGAAGTAAAATGCAGATGGCAAGAAGATTCAGAAGCAAAATGCTGATTGATTCATAACCGACTATACATGAAAAAAAAAAACAGAATTCAGGAATTCAGGAGCAAAAAAGTACACATTTATTTTTTATCTTTATAATTTTCTATAATATCTTTTTCTTTGACTGTCAATGCACAGTACTTTTAAAATAATTATAGTTGTCAAGTAATTTGGATTCATATTAAAATAAATTAACAACAAATTTTAACTAAATTAATACAGGCTCTTTATGCTTTCTTCTTTCAATTTTACATTCAAATGGAAAAAATTATTTCCGTAAAACTTACTTTGTCCAGACTTCCAATCACAGTTAAAATATAAAATAGCGCCACAGTTAAATTAGGGATAAAAATATAATATTTTTGTACTATATTATTTTTCCATAATATACAGTACAATTTTGTCTGAAATAGAGTACGATACTATATATTATAGTACGGGTGGCAATCCTAGCTGTGTTCTGGTCAGAAGTGTATAGAGAGCCAGTATAATAGAGCTTTGAAGCATTCCATTTTAATCCTCACAGGAGCAACCATCTCTTGATTCTAAATCGATACATATTACGACAAGTAAAGATGTTTCTGTAGACCACAGCATCCACTTATCAGCAGGTGGACTACTGTACTTGCTTTTCACACAGTTTTGTTAAAATAATGTGCAAATTTTCCAGGTTAGCTGGCTTAGGACTGACTTGGATGGTTGGAGGTGCGGTGGGTTTGTTGCTACTTATTCTGGTAATTGTGGTTATCGGTCAGATGTGGAGGAAAAGGAAAGAATATCCCACTAATGAAGGTAACAATGTCATTTTAAATAAAATCATTTTTATTTTTATAAAATTAGGCGGTATGCGTACCTTTGCTCCGTTTAAGTTGGTGTCATCATAATTTTTGCCACAGCAGCGCACCTACTCTTGTGTTCCGGTTTGATGGTAAGGGAGTATTTAGTGTAATACCACTATTGTCACTACTAGCCATCATTAGCTTTTTCCTTTTTATTAGTTTTAATAGTCTACTGTTGGATATGAGGTCTTTCACAATATACGGAAGACTTGTTGCAATCAGCACGCTTGCAGTCAGATAGTCAACTACAGCCTGCAAGCTGTTGTGAGGCATAGGATATTTTTGATTAAAGGTGGTTACAGGTGTCCATAGGATAGGATTTCATACGTGGTAGAGCCACGCTGGAGCTATAGCAGTAGTACAGTTGTAGCATGAATGGGTCGGCTCGACCGGGGAATGACCACGCTCTCACAGAATACCAGCGTAAAATAGCAGTTCAATGCTGCTGTGTTTCGTATGGTGAGTGTAGAGACCCATTTTACTGGAAACGAGGCATTCCATCTTAGTCCACACGGGTGACAACGCATCTGCATATTGATTTATAATCGAGGATAGATGTAGATGTCTATGGGCCACAGCAACCACTTACCATCAGGAGGACTGTGTACTCGTTTGTCACCCTTATCCTTATATTTTATAAAAAAAATTGTGTATTGGATAAACACTTGTACTAGTTTACTAATATTTATTTTACATTATTATCAATTTTTTAAATACTAGCCCAGTTATTAACATTACAGATATTTCCTTTCACCACTCCTGGTAAGCCTAAAATGCTTGCGTTAGGAGTGGTTCATGACAGTAGTCGAATAGCGGATTCGAACTCACGACTATATATGTTTATAATATTTGTTATATAACTCTGTGTAATATAATACTGCTTTCACCTACTTTCTGATGTCTGAATAGTCGGAAATTTTACAGGTATGTTATAAACCCGTGACATGTCATAACTATGAACTAGATTCCTACTAGGATCTTTACAGCTTTTGTTTTTTGGTTTTTTAAATTCTAGTTTTTTTTTCATTCGTTGCCCATTTTGACACCTAACAAATATTGTGGGAACTTGAGAATTGCGCATCACATATCTATAGTGCTACATGTATTTACTTTGTAACTAACAGTAAGAAGACATTCAACTCTTTTAACTTTAATTCCACATTACATGAAAAATCTGTGTCCACATCCCAAGAAGTTACTATTTGACATGATTTATTAAGTTCTAGACGATGGAAGTAAATATGGTGAAGAAACATTCAGAATTTGTTCCTTTATAAATAAAATCTATTTTGAAGGTAATTGTTTAGTCCCGTTATACTTTTGAATTTACTTTGTTCCTTTTATTTTTCGACAGGAAATAATTTCAGCAGTGTGGCATACACGGTTCCCAATACTCTTTTAAAAGTCCGGGAGGATATCAAACCAGAAAATGATTACGATGTAGTCGATGACCAGGATCCGACAAAAGCAGCCGGCGAAGCATTACTCGAAGAGACAACAGTTATTGATGATAAAATGTACGATTAACGACGCTAAAATAATAGACGCTAGTTAGCCCTCCACATGTAAAATCACGAATAGAACCTAAATTGAATCTGATACATAGTCCTATTCTTCTTATTAATTAATTATTAATAGCATTACTTAAAAATGGATGAACGTTTTAGGTTTCAATCATTAAATAAATAATAAATATTTATCAAAATAATAATAGGCTTTAATAATTATCAATGGTCGCTTTGCAGTATTTGAGATTGAAAATAAAATAATCAAGAGTCAGAAAACGATTTCATTAAATTTATTATTCGACATTACTAATAAAATTAACAAAATATCTTTACAATTTCGTAAAAATTATGACAGCAGTCCAAGAAAACAAAATATTAAAATGTTAAAAATGAGAAAATCGTCCATTTCGATTGCTAATCTAAACTTCCATGACGTTACCAAGCCATCAGGGAGACACGAGGCTATTTCATTTGAGAATATAGTTCTTTTTGTTTTAAAATAATATAGAAAACTTAGGAGTTCATCTAGGTACTACTTATCTAATTCTGTTACCAATCAGCATTGTAAACATTGTAATCCAGCCTTATTCTCGGGTTTTGTCGACTCGCCTGTGGCCTACTTTGTTTCTGGTTGCCAGTAGCTACGGGTTGCAGCCAGCCGGTAGCCACTTACCATCAGGTGGACTGTAAGCTCGATAATTTGGTCGATATTTTAAAAAAATATGACATAAGAAACGTGCATTAAGTAAGTAAGAACATCATAGATTTTATGTTGGTAATACTCAGTAATTTAAGGGATAATTAGAACTGAATGAGACAGTCTAAGATAATTTTGCAGTTAATATATTGTTCATAAATTTTGATTCGGAACACTCAAGAGTGATTCAGTTATTGTATGAAACAGTTTTTACGTACGTACATGAATATGTAGGCAAATACATTTTACCAGTAATTGTTACGTTAACAAGCTTATAGTTCATATGTCAAAAACGTTTGCCATTTTTGTCATTAATTATATACTTTTGTTATACTACTTCCAGTACATTTATGGGTTATGAAATCGTGAAGTTTTCAGTTAAATCATTTAGTTCAAATATTTTTCTAATTAGACTACTCATATTTATTATACACCGGATTTAACTTTGTGATATAAAGAGGAGGGTGTTTGTTTTTTCTTAAATTAAATTATTAATTACTAAATTCAGAAATTACAAAGCATTTAGATTCCATGTAAATACTTAAAGTAATATATAAGATATAAAATTGGATACGTTATTATGATATTTTCTATTTATTATGTAAATTCTAAATTATCATTAAGCGCTTGTACTTCATTACCTATACTTAAATTAAGCTGTGATTATTGTGATTACGTCTTTTCGACTTAATGGTCGGTAAATAAACTTTTATAAATATAATACGATGAATAAAACAGTTGCATTTCTTTGTTATTTATTTAACATTTTGAATATTTACAGATTTTACTAATAGTAAAATCTGTTTATTTAGTCTAAAAACAGATTTATCAACCAGTATAAATGCTTAGCTATCTTTTGTAGCATATATTATAGTAGATACTGGTGGAAGCCAGGTATTGGAAGTGGTTGAAAACTGTCATTTAAAACTTAAAATCCATACGTACTTAGTTGATATCATATCATCATCATCTCCATCATTATCATTACAATACTTCTTAAGTCCACTGCTGAACATAGGCCTCCCCCAAAGAATGCCATAGATGCGACCAAATATTATACTGAAATTATTACTAAATCTAAAACAGCATTTAAAAAAAGAGTTGATGAGAAAACATTTTTTTGCTACAATGGACACACATCCATTTAATGTTAATATCTATAATTACAACGTCGTCACACCATTTAGTGGAGGTTGCCCTATAATTCGTCAACCGGTACGAGGCTGTCACTCGAAAAGCTTTCTTCTCCATAAGTTGTCGGTTCTTCGAGCTATATAGCCGGCCTATTGCCACTTCAGCCTTCTAGTCAGTTAGGCTATGATGTTTACTTTAGTTCTACTGCGGATATTCTCATTTATAAGTCTGTACACCTAACTGTCACACCTAAGCTTAAAACACGCTATCAAAATTCCGAATCATAAATAATAAATATAGAACATCTCCGAACTATCATACGGAGTGTTGGCCGCTCACCGGGCAGAACACCTTGCCCGGCGGGAGATCTCCCCTTTTCCTGCCCTGGCCACAGTGGTGACCACCTGAGAGACCTGGAGCTACCTTACAAAAAGTGAAGAAAAATCTTTGGTAGGCATGCAGGAAGTCGATGGATGCAAGTGGCTCAGGACCGTGCTTTATGGCATTCATGATCTGCTGCATGACTTCAACTATGACAACAACTTCCGGATAACCATCTTCTTTATCAACCCTTGAAAACCTACTGTTGGATATTGACCTTTACACAAGATTTGGTATCATTGTCAGGCTTGGCTCTTGAATTTGTGATCGTAACAGCAAATGTCTAGTACTTTTGTGGCTGCTCTCAATTGTCACGAATACGAAATGATGTAATGAATTCTCTTCAGCTCTCTACGCTGCCCATTAAGCTCTTTGACCTTCAGTTTGCAATTCAGACATCAAAAAGACAATACTTAGCTTAAAAATAGATTTATTCTTAAATTCGTCAAATCAATCATATTAAAATTCAGATCTGTCTGGGAACTTCAAATTGTACAGTTTTAATAACTTTTTCTATTTCACTTCAAAGGTAATAAATATTTTTCTGTTCAGCAGGATTTAATTTACGAGATTTGCTGTTCGATTTAAGACTCTAAGACGATAACTGTAAAACATTAGTTAGTATGAAATTAATGAGTTAATGCTAGGAATTTTACGTAGACCACAATTTTTATTTGAAGAAGGAATTTTGGATCCGTTGGTTAAGTAAGTTTTAGGTTATGCCGACCGAACTTTTATAAGTCAGTTTACTAATCTGTTGGGCACATAACCCTCGGTTAATACTAAATACATAAATTATCATAGAGTACTCTCCATGGTATAGTGCCGAGGACGCTGGCTGCGTTTCTTCGCTTATTGGCTACACTGAGCATTTGAGTGCGAATAGAACCAGCCCTCTTTTCACCAGCGACGGAGACATGACGTGGATACAGTTTTTTTAGGAAATTCACCACACGTTGACCTCATCGAACGCTCATAGAATGGTGACCTGTCTAGGGAGATCAGTTTCACAAATTATTTAAAAAATAACGGTAGCCAGTCAATCTCTTTAAAATTGCAGGTTAATAACACTGTTGATGATGATTTATTATGGATATTATCTAAGCACTCAATAAAAAAGAGAGGTGGAGAGAATTTACTAGGTAAAAGGATACTTTTTCTGCTGAGAAGTACGTCCAGGTAGTTACCTCCCTTTTATCTATTTCTTTTTTTTACTACCTATTTTAGGCAGTGATGCAGCTGAAAACTGTGACGCGAACTAGATTTGATCTCGACTGGCCCGAGTATTCGTCTGGTATTTCTGCACAACTGTTCTGTCGTCTGCATACCAATAGATGTCGAGAATAAGCTGATCATTAATATGCAGCAGAAAGAATTGCGGAGAGAACGAACTCCTGAGAAAATCCGGTGCTAGTCGCCATAGGATTGGATGAGCAGTCATCGAAGATGACCCGGAGAGACCGTTCACTCAGAAAGTCCTTCACCTAGTCATTCAGGCCGTACGCCGGAAGCTTACTAACCCGCCTGAAAAGCGTGGTAACTATAGCACCCTCCCAACCCCCCATATAGAAAGGCCAAACAGTGGACTTTTGATAGTAATTAATGAACATATGAATGAAATTGTCTTTTTTATAGGATAGGGTGACAAACGAGCACACAGTCCACCTGATGGTAAGTGGTTTCTGCGGCCCATAAACATCTACATCTATCCTCGATTACAAATCAAAATGCAGATACGTTGTCACCTGTGAGGACTAAGATGGATGCCTCGTTTCCAGTAAAAAGGGTTGTCTGTAGATTTTAGTTAGTTTTAGATTATTGGTTCAACTGTCTTCAAAAAAGGCGTAGGTTGTCAATTTGACTGTATCTTTTTTATTACTGTTACCTCAGAACTTTTTTTGTAGGTGGACCTATTTTAATGTTTTTTTTATTTCAAAGCTGGTACTTCTCATGTGGTCCCGTATAAATGATCAAGATCTGACTAGCAGTTTTTAAGTTGTCTTTAATAATGCGTATTTAATTGGGTTCGACTACATTGATGATGTTCTCTCAATTATATTGAGGTCGGTTGTACAAAATTTTAATTTTACCTCTTGTTATGTGGGATAGTCAGAAATTACGGACTTCTATTTGACACAGTTGTATCGCTTCTTAGGCTAACCTATAGATAAACACACACGCGGAAAATTAAGTTTAATCTTCTCTGGTACCGATGAAATGAATACGAATCAATAAACGGACACGTGGTTCATCAGCGCTTAAAATTGAAATTCAGCGTGAGAAAAAATAATTATAAAATTCAAGGACATGTGTCCGCAAAACACATAACGAAACTTTCCTATTCATAAACTCTCTTAGGCGTGAGTGAGAAGCTTGTGTTTAAATTTAGAGATAATAAAAATATATGTATGCAGATCGTTATTTCATCATCAGCATAATTATATCAGTTATATTATGGTTTTAGCAAAAATGGGTCAGCTCGACCGGAGTAGCACAAGGCTCTCACAAAGAACCAGAGTAAAATAGCAGCTTAATACTGCAGTGTTTCGTATGGAAAACGAAAATAACCGGAGACCCCTTTTACTGGAAACGAGGTATTCCATCTTAGTCTTCAGGAGTGACAATACATCTGCATTTTGGTCCTTAATTAAGGATAAAGTAGTAGTATCGAGAGAAAAGTAGATCGATCGATAGAATCGAGGATAAAGTAGAATCAGTCCATAGTGTACTTACCCACTACTTACTATCAGGTGCACTGTGTGTGTGCTCGTGTGTCCCTCTTAGTCAAAAAAAAATAAGTTGACTTCTGAACATAGGCCTCCCCGAAGGGTCGCCACACAACACGAACCTGAGCCATCTGCATCCATCGACTTCTGCCATGTTTTTAAAGGTCATCATTTCATCTAGAGGGGGCCGTCGTTCACTCCTCTTAACGGCACGGGGCTGCCACCCAAGAATTGTTTTTTTTTTTAAATATTACAGCGTCTTAAGATGATAAATCTATCCTCGGTTAAGAATCAAAACGCAGATGCGTTGTCATACCTAAGGATTATGATGGAATGCCCCGTTTCAAGTTAAAAGCGTCCATTAGTTATTATTATAATATTATTATCATTATCATTATATAAGTAGATAAAAGTTCCTCTTTGTTCCTATTAGGACATTCCTTTTTACATCCGAATAGAATATATTCAAAACCGTTGTAATATTTGTTGTTTGTAATTTTTAATTATAACGTTTAAATAAATGTGCAACTTCATAATTAGTAGGCACCAGAAGTTATGTTGCCCCGATAACGTTATAATGAGGTGCATTTTCCTTAATGGATACTATAAATGGCAATTTGACTACTAGTTGCTCTTGGGATTTGTCTAAAAATATATTTATATTTTCATAAATTAACAAATTTGGCACTGCTGGCGATCGATAAATTTATTATTCCCGTGGATGGAAGTCGATAGAGGGACTCAAACCAGAACATGGGTAGCAGCGACCATATAATAATAACTTAAAAAAACTGCGGTTGCCAACCCAAGCGTGGCAACTATGGTAAGTACACCCCTTTGAGGCAATCTATGGGGGAGGCCTATGTTCAGCAGGGGACTTAGGGTGTAACTTAGCTACCACTCGTGCAGGGTTACCCATTGCAGTACTGTAGTAATTAACGCATCTGCATTTTGATTCGTAATCGAGGATAGATGTAGACGTCTATGGGCCACAGCAACCACTTACCATCAGGTGGACTGTGTGCTCGTTTGTCACCCTATTCTATAAAAAAGAAATTAAAAAGTAAACATAGTAATTTAAATAACACATACACACCTTGCATAATGCCGCACATGAACAACTTCAACGCCACGGGAAAGGCAGCATTATTTTTTGTAGAATAAGGATGAAAAGCGAACAAACAACCCGCTTATGATAATGAATGAGCCACGGTCATCTACAATCTCTCTACATCTACTCTGGAAAAAAATCTACGTATATTCCTGCAGATCTTGTCCTCCAGGGGATGCCTCTCATTAAAAAGGGTCTCCGATTATCTACACTCAGCTGCAAAACACAGCAGCATTGAGCTTTTCTTATAGGCTGGTATTCATTGAGAGCGTGGTCCTTCCCCGACCGATTAATTGGTTCTGCGAATGTAATAATAGCTGCAGCGTGGTCCTACCACGAATTCTTTAAAAAAGGAATAAGCTCGTTTCTTGAAGGTTAATGAAATGTTATTAAAAGCAAAGTCTATGCGACTTGATTTCGTTAACTTTCTGCACGCCTTGTGATAGTGGCATAAGAGAATTTTCCCCGTTCCAGTTTGTGGGCGAATTACGCTACTTTTAGCTATGAGTAGATGTTTTATTGATTTTAAATTCATACATATATATCATCATGATCATCATTATCATTCATCATCGTTACAGCCTTTCACAAGTCCACTGCTGAACAAAGGCCTCTCTCAAGGAATGCCACAAAGCACGGTCCTGAGTCACCTCCATCCATCGACATCTTGCATGTCTTACTGTCTTATCACTCTATATCTAGTAATAAGCCACCCTACATTTTAATTATAATTATTTTTTAATTGATCAAACGTCCAAGTGAAGTTAGCGAGGACAAGAAGTGGCAAACGAATTTACATGAAACAAACTCCCAGCCCACCTGATCTGCAACCAACTTCCAACAAAGAAGGTAGCCTAGGAAGACTGCAGCTTTATTTCCCGTCTGACAGCCATAAGATCAAGAGTGTGGTCGAAGAGTTTTTGTGTTCTACTGCAACGACTCTTGCAATACTTAGCTGTATGGACTGTTTCCACGAGCTTGTCATTCATAACATCCACTACGTTGCCTAGTATATATCATTATCACTACACTGTAATATGTTATCGTGTAGAGTGGCGGTGTAAGACCCCCCCCCCATGTCGTAATCTGTAGCCTACTTTGATTGAAGTTGGCTTCAGGTATTAATGGACTGCACTAACCACTTACCATCAGGACAGTAAATTCATTTGTTACGTCAATTTCATTTAACACTAGTTTACTTTTTACTAAGGCTATATAATTTTTTTGTTTCAAATTGCAAGATACAATACACGACAATGTTTAAATATAAAAATACAAAAGCTTATCGAAAAAACCCGCAAAATGTCATGCGGTTGTAAGATAATAGGATGTATGATGTATATGTACATACATACGAACAGATATTTTTTACATTGTTAATACATGTGTAACGCATTATAAAGTTCACTTTATTCATTTGGGAAGGTCAAATTGTAGCGGACGGAAATTGTGTTGCTGTGAAAATGTATTTATATATCAGTTTTTACCTTTTTGTGGTGAGTAAATTTTAACTATAGCTACAAAGCCTAATTAAACGATATATTAAAAAATTGTATAAATATTTTTTATCAAGCTATATTATGGTTGTAGCATGAATGGATCGGCTCAACCGGTGTAGAACCATGCTATCACAGAGTACAACTACTAGAGCTAAATAGTATGGTGAGTGTAGAGAACCGTAGACCCTTTTTACCTGAAATAAGGCATCTTATCTTAGTCCTTAGGGGTAACAACGCATTTGCATTTTGATTCTTAATCGATGATAAATGTAGATGTCTATAATTCACAGCTTCCATTTACCATCAAGTGGACTGGGTGCTCATTCGTTATCCTTATTCTTTAAAAAATAATACAGTGTCTGATTTAATTTGTAGCCATTTTTAAGAAATTATTTTTTTAAAGTTGTTGTTTAAACATTAGAGGAAACTTTTGAGAAATGATAATGAAAAGCTTAACCTAGTTATTATACTATTTTAAGTGTACTTAGTATTTTTGAATTTAGAAAATTATTTACATATTTTTAAGTGTACTCAGTATTTTTGAATCTAAAAGAGCTTTAATAAATTGTTGTTTTAAATTAAACCAGTTAAAATTAATCAAGATAAAATTACTTTTATGTTTTATTAAATGTTAAGTATAAGAAATCATTATTTATATTTTAAAGCTATAGTAGATTAAATCTTTTTGTCTTGATTTCTTTAGAAAAATGTGTATAAAGTGCGATTCTTCGATATTGTCCACGGCGGTAACTTCCTAATACTGTTGTAAATAGGTGTTTATGTGTTGTGTTTAAAAGGGTATGAAGATCAGGCTGTGATGCATTCCAATTTAGCCCGTAGGAGTGATAGCATACCCAATAATTTATGATTGAATTTAGATTGGAGATGGTGAGTAATAATAATGTCCTCGGAATCTTCCACTTCATTCAGTACAAAATAGTGCAACACCCATCAACCTCACCTTTACTTAAAAAATCACGTTCCTAACAATACCAGTCTGTATGATTTATGTTAGACATAATTGTTAGGATTTTCAGCCACCGGTCTTTAGAATAGTGTTTACATTGAGAGAGGTTGGCGTTTAGAGGAAATGTTACAAAACATGTAATTTCTCCGTACGCTCCAACATTTTTTACTTATTTCTTTGATATGGCACAGAATCACTGCGTACTGGCGGCGTAAGAGAATAAACTATCCCAAATCGCCCAGTAAGTATTGTAAGATTCGACAGAGGAAAACTACCCCTTCTCCCAAATATCCCCCTCTATAAGGCACCCATGGGTGAGGCCTATGTTCAGCAGTGGACTTTGAAAGGCAGTAATGTTGATGATTACGGCACAAAATTGTAGATTAATAGGAGTAGGTAGCATAAACTATTTGTTACTTTGTGTGCGGTTGTACCGGTACTTTTATTAATAAGTAACAATCGGTTTCCGCCATACATCCGACTTCTATAAGCTTATAATTGGAACGTAGAATCCTATTTATATAAATGTATGTACATACCTATACCTATTATAACGACCTTAATAAGGATATATTGGTTTAATTTATGTATTTACTCTTACCATGTGGAGCCACGCTGCAGTTATAATATTATGGTTGTAACACGAATGGGTTGGCTCGACCTTGGAAGGACCACGTTCTCTAGCGTAAAATAGTAGCTCATTGCAACCGTGTTTTGTATGGTGAGTGTAGAGAACCGAAGACTCTTTTTACTGGAAACGAGAGATTACATCTTAGTCCTCATGGATGCAACATATTTGTTTATGGACCACGGAATTCATTTACCATTAGGTGGACCGCGTGCTCGTTTGTCACCCTTATTCTATAAAAATATATTATCTCTACAATGATTATGATGATGAAGAAGATAGACGAAGTCAGGTTTTCCTGTTGTAATAATAATTTACTTATTTCGAAACAGATTCTACAAGCCGTGTGTTCAGAAGAATGTCCCTCATCGGCAGAAATAAAAATTAAAGACGGGTGCGTATTCTTAAGCAAAAGCTAAAAATACTGTTATGGGCTTACTTAAGTCGAGTTAAGTAAAATTACAGCCTATATTCGTGTCCCACTACTGGGAACAATTCTTCTCATTTCGAGGGTTATGGAACAATTAGTTCAGCTTGCAGCTCCAGTGTGTGTTTGCGGGCTACATACATCCTTAAAATATTTTATTCCTCAGACATTTAGGTTTCCTTACGGTTGCTTTCTTCACAATGTGGTAAATTAGGAACTGAAATTGCAATTAACGATTTCATCGGTGACAGCGGGGATCGAACCCGAGCTGCACGCGTACTGACTACAGCTAGCGCTTAACTACTGAGCTGGGGCTGTTGTTATATGCCTAGCCAACATTTTTATGAGGTTAACTCTCAGAAGAAAAATGATTTGTCCTTCAAGAAACGAGCTTCCTCCTATATTATATATAAGGTCAGTTCGGATCACCTGCAATTCCTCTTGTGTTGACATTGAGCCGCATGCTCGTTTGTCACACGGTTAAACGTGGCTTTACGTAGAACTTACGGGTGGCTTAACGCTTGATTTCGGCGCTTAGAGGCGGTGGATTTGGATCCCGTAAGGATCAAATGTTTGTATCATCGTGACAGCCCATCACAAAACTACTGCTGTATATAGGCTTGCACAAGGAATACCACAAGACACTGTCATGGGCCATCTGCATCCATTGACTTCCTGCATTTTTTACGAGGTCGTCACTATTGGGGAGCCGCCTTACACTTCGCTTATCGCTACTAGGTTGCCGCTCCAGAACTTTTTTCTCACATGTTTTGTAGTCCTAGTGATAGTATAGCCTTCTAATATTTTTTCCGGGTTCTGGATGTTTGCCTATGCGCAATAGGTATATGTACGTAGAACGCTTCCTTTAAGAGTTAAAAATATTAATTAAATAATTTTCACGTTGTTTTCCCTTATTATATAAATATATTGATATTTAAGACGTTATAAGCAAGTATGTGCCATAATCTGTATTTAAGGTTTGTGAAACGGTGTAAAGAATACAATAATTACCATCTTTTCATTGCTAACTGACCCTCCAAGTGTGCAACCCTAGGAGATTGCAGGTCGTGGGGGCAGCAATGCAAAATACGTTCTTGTATCGAAACGCGTAAGGTGTATTTTTTCTCAACGGAGCTATTTTTTTCCCGACGGCTCCGTGGCCCAGTAGCTTAGCAATGAGTTGCGGCGCTTAGAGACCACGGGTTCGAATCCCACAAGGAATAAATATTTGTATGGCCTACAAATAGTATTTGTTCTCGATCTGGACGTTTGTCCTTGTGAAATTTATTAATTATTAATTTATGTAAACTGTCTCCACGGTGCAAGAATAAATCCTAGCGAGGGTTACCTTTTTTTTTTACTTTGTTTTATAATAACAATAATAAATTGTTACAGGAAGTTGCTGTTGGATACGCATGAAATATGTTCCTGTTTTGGGCAAGTATATTTTAATTTAACAACTTTTTTTTTAATTAGTTAAAATTTTTAATTTAAAATAAACTACGGCCGCAAACCCAAGTGCCTAGTGTGCCATAGCTATCGACTTCTATAGGCTGTGATTAATGAATACCGTAATTTATTATGTCAAAGTAATGTTACTGTCAACTTAAGTATAATTTTTATTTATTTATTAGGATAAAAAACAATAGCACAGTAAAATATATGACCAACAATTATAGGTAATTAAATCGCGCTGGGGGCCGCGGATTCGAATCCCGCGCGGAACAAGTATTTATATGGCCTACAAATAATTGTTCCGGGTCTAGGTGTTTGTCTTTGTGCAATTTATGTTTGTAAACAGCCACCACGATACAGGAGAAAATTCTAGTATCGGGGTAATAGAAAATATTAAAAAAAATCTTAACATCAACATTTACCACAGCTTACATGTATAAATAAATAATTATAAACTCGTGAAAAATTGATAGGTAGTGCAATTATATTAACAATTTAGGAATTTACTTCTTAAATATACTAGGATATAAATATATAGCGGTACCGTAATATCTAAAGACATTGTTGGGCAAAAGTCTCTTTTTATTTTTAAGAGAGGAGCAAAGACGTGCCAGTCCGTGCTGTTCCATGTCAGTTCCAAGTCTAAAAGTGAATCTCAATGAGGTCTGCAATCATATTCACATGTTGTCGAAATAATTACTTATCGAACATGCCGATTTTCTATTTCTTCTTTCCTTCACCGCCAACCACGTGGTTAACCGTGTGGTATGATTTGCAGGGAAAGCTTACTACCTGAGGTATTACGGCTAAATATTTATGCTATTTATGCTGTGATATAAATTAGTTGGAGCGACGCTGCTGCTGTGTTATGGTTGTAGCACGAATGTGTCGGCTCGACTGTTGAAGGACCACGCTATCACAGAATACCAGCGTTACCAGAATAGCAGCTTAATAGCGAGTGAAATTAAACCATAGGCCATTTTTTACTGGAAAAGAGACGTTCGATCATCCTCAGGATGACAACTCATCTGCGTTTTTATTCTTAATCTAGAGTGGATGTAGATGTCTGTGAATCACAGGATCAATTTTCCATCAGGAGGATTGTATGCTGTTTGTCACGCTTATTCTTTAAAAAAATACGTTTAATTCAACCAATTACTAACCACGCCCGATTTTAATGTCGTTTCTTATTGTAGAGATGAAGCTGTCAAGCCCGAGGCAGGCGAAGGAGCTGAGGTACGCAAGTATCAATAATTCATTACTATTATCATTATTATTTTAGTTTAAGATCACATGGTCACCTTAAACCTGTCAAAATTAGACTAAATGTCATCATTGTTTCTTTGTTTATTACGGCCTGTCAAAGTCCTTTGCTAAACACAAGCCTTTCCAGAGATTGCCTTATATTTTTAATCGATTATTGAAATGCCATCTATTGAAAATTCATGAAAATTTCTGATTATTCCTACGTTTTCTTCTTCTAGTAAAACCTTTTAATGTGAAATTACTCTAAGCTTTTAACCAATTTCTGGGTACAGAAATACTATCATGAAATATTTTCTTTGAAATAATTAAACGTGGTAAATCGGTATTTGAATTGCAATCAAAAATTTAAGTGACCGCTGACCACTAAAGCAAGTTTCACCTTCGTACTAAATACCAATTTTCAAACCTAAGACTCATTATTAATCGCTTCCAAAAATGAAACAAGATTCTTCCAGACGAGCAGTTCAACTTTAAGTTCGAACACTCGTGCATTGTTTTATAGTATACATTCTGAATGGTTTCAATATCTAAAAAGGGGCCGTGAGACCACTAGCACCGGCACACTATTTACGAGTGATATCCCTAAAGACCCAGTACTTAATACTGCTCTTTTCACCGATGATCTTCTTCGCCCATCAAAACAAAAGAATTCTCACCGAGATGCTCCAAGCAGCCGTCAACCGCTTAGCTGATTGGTTTCTCTTATGGAGAATCGAAATGAATCCTGAGAAAAGTGTAGCAATATACTTTCAAAGGAACCCACTCTTAATTGTCAAATTAAAACTCTCAAGAAATCGATATAAACAATCACCCTGTTCGGCCACCAGATCCCCTGGCAACCAACGGTTAAATATCTAGGGTAACATTCGAACACGGTATGACCTTCGTGAAACGTATTCGTTATGTCAGCAACTGTGCCAAAATCGTCACTAGTCGTCTCCACCCGCTAGTTAACAGCAAGAGCAAACTATTCCTTAAGACACAAGCTTCATCTTTACAAATCTTTCGTAAGACCTATTATGTTCTACGCAAGTGTTGTTTTGGCGCATGCTGCCTGTCGCCATTTGTACGACCTTCGTGTCGTCCAAAATAGATTCTTACACAAAGCTCTCGGTGGCTTCGGAGACTGTCAACTTCCGACGATCTCTGAATACTTCAAGGAAATGTCTTGCGCTACTTTTTTCTGAGGGCCGAGACACATCCCAACCTGATAGTGAAAAACGCTGCTACCTAAGCCCTGACTCAAAACGTTACGGATAGTATTCGGAGGCATCGTAATGTTTAAATCGAACCCCCCCGTTCTGCTAGATTGCGACGACCTAAACGTCACCGGCCAATTATACAGAAACACTACATACTCACCGAGTGCCATAGAGAAAATTAGGACAACGGATGTCCGACGAACGGGAGTCCGCAGACGGACGCACCGCATAACCCGTCACACTGTGTACACACTGTAAATCCGCATCCCTGGGCGGTCCTCACCACCCAGAACATCGAAACACCTTTTTTACAGCTCGCGGCCTACAGGCCGTGAGCCCTGATACCGATGAAGCTATGAAAGTAAAAAGGCTAACAGCACTAACATCAACAGAAACCAGATTTAATTTATGCTGTTACCCGCGGCTTCGCCCGCATGGTCACTGGGAAATGAACTATCCATTGCTTTTTGAATTGAAAGAAAACTGAGTTTTATAGATTTTTCAGAGATGCAGCCATTAAAAGGAAACTGAGCAAAATTGATTCGTCAGCTTATTTAAATGTTTTGAAACGTAGAGTATAGAAAAGCATGAAAATAGCCTGTTTATTCCAAATGGAAATGGGATATTTTTTTAATTATAGGAAACTGAGCATAATTATCCGTCAAGGATGCAGACTTTTGAAAAGAAACTGTGCTAAATTGATTCGTCAGAGATGCAGTTTTCTGAATTGAAAGGAAACTGACGCAAATAAAAGATCCGTCAGAGATGCAGCCTTTTGAGTTGAAAGGAAACTGAACTTAATAGGTCTGTCAGAGGTGCAGCATTTGGAATTGAAAAGAAACTGAGCTAAATAGGAAATTTTGAATTGAAAGGGAAGATCTGTGGGAATTCTGATTAATTGATTGTGGGAATTTTGAAAAAAAAACTAACTGAACACTATTTTAAGACGCTACTGTACACAATGTTATATGTTTTTCCATTCGGGGAAAGAATGTGGAGATTCTGGGCATTTCACACACGCGAACATGCTACATGCAGCTGGCCATGAGCGAAGCACGGTTTTTCTAAGTTGACCCCCGCTACCTGTAACGTTTGCCCTAGCGGTTTATTAATTGTCATTGCAAAACTGAGCTTAATAGGGAACTGCAACCTTTTGAATTGAAAAGGAAGATCTATGGGAATTATAGGGATCCGTGGTATAATAACATTTTCACCTTTTCCTACCATGTAGCAGCCAGATTAATCAAACCGAAACGGGAATAAATAATATATACTCCGCTGCTACCATAACGCGGAAGGCGAGAATAAATATAAAAAAAACATTTTATTTCCTAATTATTCTTGGCTACTGAGATACTGCGGACTGTATATAGATAATTTGACGTTCTTATAAAGAAACAAGAAGCAGCCGCAAATATCATTCAGCGCCACACCGACTTCACACGCCGCTATCGTCACGTATCCGTCGACCAATGGTGAGCCGTTTCTTCAACGCCGCAGTTCGTTTCCTCTTGCTGTTCCGGAGCTGTATTCCACACCGCCGCCTGCGCACCGATCTGCATGTCTTATATAGCCCGGTCCAGCGACGTAGCTTCGTGAACAGTGTTGCCAACGGATGAAATAGCAATCCGCCAGACAAGGCTCCTCAAACCACCAGAAAATCACTAACAAAAAGATGTCCCCCTCTGAAAACCACTAAAATTTCCACTAAGATATATGAATATGATTAAAGCAAAAAAAAAAAAGTAAAATTACGTTTATTATTAAAAATCTTATTGTTGTTAATATAATTTTTTTACTTTTAGTACTTAAAAACATCAAGTTGCTTAAGATATTATTTACATTAATAAATCGTCTTCAGATGAATCTGCATTTTCATTTCAGCCTTACTGTTATCCTTATCAGACTGATATGACTCCTTCGTCCCAATTTGTTTTATAAGATTTAAAGGAATTTCATAATTGTTGTAGCACTTTCCCATTAACTGTATACCGCAGCGTATTTTTAGAATTGATTTCAAAAGAGTTAGCTTCATTCTGTTTCGCTGCTTGTTTTTTATAATATTCATGCTACTGAAAAGTCTTTCCACATCGGCATTCGAATGTGGCAATACCAAAAGTATAATCGCAAATGTTGCTAATTCTTGAAATCGAGCAACACCTTATGCATCTTTGAATTTCAAGACTTTGCTCCAAATTTTTTTTGTATTTTTGTTTCATTCCATCTCAGTAAATGAATTTGCTGCCATTGATCGTAAATTTTTGCAATTAATTCTGTACTTGTTACGAACCGAGCCATTATATCAACCAGATTTTCTTTGTTGTGATGCAGGGCTTTTTCGAGACTTATACGGGATATTTGTTTCATGAGAGTAATATTTTCCGGCAATCTGTTTTTTATTTCGTCAATCAGACAACCTATAAACTGTATGCACCTATTCCGCAATACTTCTTCCTCTTCCCGTGGAAAACCTTTCTCTTTCATTTCTTGAATCTGTTTTTCGAATCGGAATCCCAGGTAGCATCTTTGGTCCAAATAGTCACGAATATTTTGAGTAAAGATATCTATCTTATGTGTAGGCAACGTTACTTTTAAAATTCCTAATCCGCTAAAAAAACCACTAGCCACTAAAAGCAAAAATTTGCCACTAAAAGGGGGTTCCAAACCACCAGATTTAGTGGAAAATCCACTAAGGTGGCAACACTGTTCGTGAACAACAAACAAGTCTCACGCCGGGAAACGAAACGTAGATAATTGTATATTTTAAATAGTTTTCATTGGTCATAAAATAAGCAATATAATTGGCTAGGCAAAATATTAATTGTTACCATTGGCAAATCAATAGTAAGCCAGCCATATAAATATAGGCAAGGTTGATGCAAAATATATTCCATTCCGAATCCCATTCGACAGTACATTCATAAACATAAACAGTAGTTTCATTTCTCCACCTTAAAGAAAACCACTCGGAGTCTGTTAATAGTGGACAGTTCGTCTCCACTATTACAGTGGTGACCCCGTACGAACACCGAGGGGGAAGATCCGGTACGAACACCAAGAAGGAACACCCTGCGACGTACCACTACTATTGCACGAACACCGCGAAGGAAACCCGTACGAACACCGAGAAGGAAGACTTCAGTTTATATAAAATCAGTGTAATCAAGCCGTCATTATGGAGCAGGAAGCAAACACATATACATCAAACCCGGTAAAAGAACCAGAAATCGCCGGTATATCTCTATCGTTAAGAATACCACCGTTTTGGAGAGACAAACCACGACTATGGTTCGTCAGTTTTGAAGCCGCAACGAATGGTTTAAAGAAGAGCCAAGCGCAATTAGCACAGATGGTGATAGCCCAACGTGAGAAACAAGACATCGAACAAATTGCGGACCTGTTGTACAACCCACCAGCAGTTGACCAGTATAATTCACTGAAGGATCGTCTGATCTCCGCATATGAAGAATCCGACAGTCGACAGCTACAGAAACTTCTATCAGAAATAGAACTTGGAGACCAGAAACCCTCACAACTCCTACGCAAAATGCGTACTTTGGCGCGAGATAAAGTTCCGGATTCAACACTACGGCTAATGTGGGTAAACCACCTACCACCACATATTCGATCGGTAATAGCAGTCAGCGAAACATTCAGCACGCAGACGAAGCTCGACGAACTGGCACTCCTGGCGGACAAGATGATCGAAAACAGCAGTAGCTCACACATATCGATCATCGAAGGCACTTCAACAAAGGCCAATGATACCCAGTTTCTTCTCGAAGAAATTCGGAAGCTATCATTCGAAGTCGCCGCGCTCAAAGCTTCCCAGCATCATACCTTTTACCAGCAACAGTACAACCAGCGCAATCAGCAACACCGAAGATCACCTTTTCGTCGCAACCGCTCTGCAAGTAGAAGTCGAATAAGCTCAACATCAAGATCCCCTTACTGCTACTATCATCGACGTTTCGGGGTCGAGGCAAGAAAATGCACAGCACCGTGTACATTCAAAAATGAAAATACGAATACGGAAAACTAACTAGTACGCTCGATGCGACGGGATCCAGCGTAACAGCAAAGTCCTACCGTCTTTTTCGTCACCGATAAAAAAAGCAAGCTTACTTTCCTTATCGACACCGGAGCAAATATCTCAGTGTTACCGCCGAAGCAAGGACAGAAGTTGAAGCCACTAGATTTTCAACTCTATGCAGCAAACAATACGGTTATTCCTACATATGGAGAAAAAACAATGGAACTTGATTTTAATCTACGCCGACCATTCAAATGGAGATTTATCGTCGCTAAAGTCAGCAAACCAATCATCGGTGCTGATTTTCTTCAACATCACCAGTTGGTCGTCGACATCAAAAATAGAAGAATCATCGACGGGAAAACCAATCTTGCATCTCAGTCTTTTGTACAAGCAACCAATCTGCCCACAATAAGAAGCATAGATGTGCAACAACCGTATCACAAGATCCTCGAAGAATACCCTGGTATCACAAGAATAACTTCAATGAAATTAACACCGAAGAACGACGTTGAGCATTTCATCGACACCAATGGACCACCACTTCATTGTCGTGCACGTCCAATCGCACCACACCTATACGAGCAAGTTCGAAAGGAATTCGAAAACATGATTGAGCAAGGAATATGCCGTCCAAGCAAAAGCCCTTGGTCATCACCACTTCACATTGTACCGAAGAAGAACGGAGAATTACGAGTTTGTGGAGATTACAGAAGACTGAATTCTATTACCACTCCTGACCGATACCCAATACCGCGAGTCAGGGATTTCACTCATCAACTATCAGACAAGACTATATTCTCCACCATCGATCTCAACCGAGCTTACCAACAAATAAGAGTCCGCGATGAAGACGTTGAGAAGACAGCAATAATTACCCCAATGGGATTATTCGAATTCCCAAGAATGATCCCAGGATTAAAGAACGGAGGTCAAACTTTCCAAAGATTCATACACGAAGTACTTCATGGACTGGATTTCGTTTTCGCATTTATTGATGATCTCCTTGTTGCAAGCCCTGATAAAGAAACGCACGAAACCCATCTACGCACCGTGCTACAGCGATTAGAAGACAACGGAATCACAATCAACCCTTCGAAATGCATATTTGGACAGCAAGAAGTTCAATTTCTTGGTTTCACCGTCAGCAAGGAAGGAATAAAACCGCCTGCCGAAAAAGTCAGAGCAATCATCGATTATGCAAAACCTAAAACTATCGAAGAGCTAAGGCGTTTTCTTGGGATGATAAATTTTTACAGAGAACACATACCTAAAGCCGCTGAAATCCAAGCACCACTTCACGCCTACCTTCACAACACGAAGAAAAAAGATAAAACGTCAATCGAATGGAACGATGAAGCCACGAAGGCATTTGAAGCTTGTAAAATTGCGATCCAAAATGCAGCTTTACTCGCTCACCCATCACACGAAGCAACCCTTGCTATCTTCAGCGACGCATCCGATCTCTCAGCAGGAGCAGTTCTCCAACAATACAGCAATGGGAAATGGCAACCACTTGGATATTTTTCGAAGAAGTTCTCCGATACTCAACGTAACTACAGTACATTCGACCGAGAGCTACTCGCTATTTACATGGCTATCAAGCACTTCAGAAAAACGTTCGAGGGTCGAAACCTGATCGTTTTTACCGACCACAAGCCATTAACATATGTACTTCCAAAGAAACCATCACTATCGGAAACACCACGAAGAGCAAGACAACTTATTTTCATAAGTGAATTCACGACCGACATACGTCACATCAGTGGAAAGGACAACATAGTTGCCGACGCACTCAGTCGCGTACCAATCGACAGTGTAACGTGCCCTACATCAATCGACTATCATAAGATCGCCGCAGCACAAGACAGAGATAGTGACAACATAAAACATCTATCGAAGCAAGGTAACTTGTCCATCAAGCAAGTTACAATGCCAATGACGCATCTACCTATATACTGTGAAGCCTCAACGACAACCATGCGACCATACATACCAGAAGAATGTCGTCGCGAAGTCTTCAATGCACTGCACAACATTAGTCATCCAGGTGTTAGAACAACAAGAAAACTCATCACTGAAAAATTCTTTTGGCCTGCAATGCAAGCGGATGTTGGCAACTGGGCGAAGCAATGCATTCAATGCCAAAAATGCAAAGTACAAAGGCATACATCAAGTAGTCTAGCTACATTTCCACCCACGGAGAGATTCGAACACTTGCACGTTGACATCGTTGGACCATTACCTACTTCACCGCAAGGACATCGTTATCTCGTAACAATGATCGACAGAACAACAAGATGGCCAGAAGCAATACCTACCGATGATACTTCAGCCGAATCCGTCGCGAAGATAATTTATGAAAATTGGATTACTCGTTTCGGATCACCTAAAACCATCACAACGGATCAAGGAAGGAATTTCGAAAGCAACCTATTCCTCAAACTTCTTCAAACTATGGGAATACAGAAGACGCGTACAACAGCATACCATCCTCAATCAAACGGAATAATCGAACGATGGCATCGTACATTAAAGACTGCACTCAAAACTCGTTTATCTCAACATACAAAGTGGATTGATGAGCTACCTACAGTGCTACTCGGACTACGAGCAACACCGCGTGCAGACACTAGTCTTAGCGCCGCTCAGCTAACCTACGGCTGCAGCATAAGGCTGCCGTGTGACTTCTTCAGTTCAGCAGCGTCAAACAAACAAGAAATGGATTACGATTTCGTAACTAAACTTCGAGAATCAATTAACAAAGCCTTATCGTTGAAATGCACCGAAATGCAATCACACAGAAATAATAAATCAGTATTCATTCACCAAGATTTGAAAACATGCAAACAAGTTTTTGTAAGAAACGACGCAATGAAAAAACAATTTCAACCTACCTACGATGGACCGTATAAAGTATTAGAGAGAAATAGCAAGACTTTTAAACTACAAATACCCGGAAGGAAATCTACGATTATATCGATCGACCGACTAAAGCCTGCCTATATTATTAACGAGGATACTGCAGAGGATTCATCATCATCATCAAAACCACCAGCGAGGAAGCTTGAAACTTCATCATCTACATCAACCCAGTTGAAACCTATTTTAAAAACTACGAAATACGGTCGAGTCGTCAAGCCTCCGGTACGCTTTCGCTGGGGGGGAGAGTGATGTAGCAGCCAGATTAATCAAACCGAAACGGGAATAAATAATATATACTCCGCTGCTACCATAACGCGGAAGGCGAGAATAAATATAAAAAAACATGTTATTTCCTAATTATTCTTGGCTACTGAGATACTGCGGACTGTATATAGATAATTTGACGTTCTTATAAAGAAACAAGAGCAGCCGCAAATATCATTCAGCGCCACACCGACTTCACACGCCGCTATCGTCACGTATCCGTCGACCAATGGTGAGCCGTTTCTTCAACGCCGCAGTTCGTTTCCTCTTGCTGTTCCGGAGCTGTATTCCACACCGCCGCCGCCCGCCGACTACGCGTGCGCACCGATCTGCATGTCTTATATAGCCCGGTCCAGCGACGTAGCTTCGTGAACAACAAACAAGTCTCACGCCGGGAAACGAAACGTAGATAATTGTATATTTTAAATAGTTTTCATTGGTCATAAAATAAGCAATATAATTGGCTAGGCAAAATATTAATTGTTACCATTGGCAAATCAATAGTAAGCCAGCCATATAAATATAGGCAAGGTTGATGCAAAATATATTCCATTCCGAATCCCATTCGACAGTACATTCATAAACATAAACAGTAGTTTCATTTCTCCACCTTAAAGAAAACCACTCGGAGTCTGTTAATAGTGGACAGTTCGTCTCCACTATTACACTACGTCTGTCAAAATTGTAGCACCGATTATGTTCCGTCCAAGATGTGTCACACGCAGCCTTGTCCCGTTACATAACCGAGGAGCATCTAAATTTCGCATTAGCATAACTGGGACGGCTCATTTTAATTGAAGCTTATGTGAGGGCACACCTGACAAATCTAGAGAATTTAGAAACTCTGCGGGATATGAAGTGCTCTGTTCTGTGTCCATAACTGTGTCTACTGACAAATACTCTGTTATTTCTCCTGCTACTTCGCATAATATATTTGAATTTATTTTTTTAACGCTCTCATTTTTTGGTGCAAGAATCGCCCTTTCACATAACCATTTGTCTTCATGCATGTTGTTCGTTAAATCTGAATAAACGCTCGCAATTAATTCGGAATGAATCTGTACTAAATTACAAAAATCTCTCGTCAATTTAACGCAGCCCTCAGCATCCGTTCAACCGCACATCGCCAATTTTCAATAGTGTGTCAGCATAGTTTCCAGCATTGATATCATAATACAAATGCACTCTCATATTCGTAGTTAAACTGAATTTTATCACCATGTTCCACAAAATAGACGACTTGAGGCATGCTTTAATTTTATCTGCAGGTGTGCCCTTTTGAATGACAGGTAAAGTTTGGCGAAAGTCACCAGCCAGTAAAACCACCATTCCTCCCATTACATCGGTATTGCTGCTCAAATCCTGGAGCATTCAATTTAGTGCTTCTACAGATTTTTTATGCGACATTTTACTTTCGTCCCACACTAAAAGTTTGCATTTTCGTACCATTATACCTCGTGCACTATTTTTGCTAAATTTGCAGATCGGCGATTCTTCCTGGGCTAGATTTAGAGGGAGTTTTAAAACAGAATGTGCAGTGCGGCCCCCGCTTAGCAGCGTGGCGGCTATACCGGAGGAAGCTACGGCCACAGCAATTTTTTATCTTTCCGTACTTGCGCTAATAATAAATTTAACAAAAATGTCTTTCCAGTTCCTCCAGGGGCATCTAAAAAGAAAAGTGCACCATTTCCAGATTCAATTTGTCCTAATACTTTGACAAAAAACTCGTTTTTGTTCGGGAAGTAAGCGGGGTACAAATTCGGCTACTTGCTGCTGCAAAGCTGGTATATCGTAGTTTGTTTCACGTAAAATTTTATCACTTACTTCATTTTCGGTTGTTGGCTGAGGGCTTATCATTCTAAAGTCGCTTAATTTTTTTTCTACCATTGCCATTACTTTATCTTCAATTTTTCCAAGTGCTTCATTATAAATGTGTTCATTGTATATCATGTTCGCGTGTGTCTGCTGTAACCTTCGCAAAATATCTTCCGCCATGTATTCTTTATATTTGTCCCACAATTCATGTGCATTAGATAGCCCGCAAGATGATATGAGAGTTGCATAAAGATCCCTAATTTTGGCTGGTGACTTGCACTCACAGCTTCTTCCATGGTTTCATCCCAGTGATTATCGTTTTCTAAAAGATGCAGAGCTTCACATGCTTCTCTATAAGTTGCGCATTCCTGACCGTTGACAGTTTTAAGGTCTTTATATCCTGTAGGACCCCGAACATGGTGCAACAACAATCGTAAACAGAAACATTCAAAATTAGTTACATGGACGGTATACACACGACCAAGGGCATCTGATGACTTTACACCGGGCCAATTTACAACAGGCGCGCCTTGAATACGGCGTTTCCACTCCTTCCTAGATGTGTTCCAAGTATAATAGCGGGGGACTTCAGAATATAACAACGTTTTTGCAAAGGGGTCGGTTTGACAAAGTTGAAAGAAGGCTGTTAGTGTAGTTTTTGGCGGTGATGCAATTCTTTCTTAGAAATTCCTTTCGGTGAAATATACACGCTCTCCATTTTCTAAGTGCACAGCAAGGTGAGTAACTGTTGGGTGCCTTTCGTGTAAAAGGAAGCCAAGGTTTTGACTAAAATGTTACGTTCATGCAAGAATATTTGAATTTTGAACACTGTGTCTCTCTCAACTCCCTAGATAAATTGGCAGCGACGGTCTGCCTCAATTTCTTCGTCACCCATAAAATATACTTGTAAAAATTTATGCTGTTCGTTTTCAGCTGGAAAACGTGAACCTATTCTATGATAATTTGCCCTTGCACCGTAAGTGTAGAAAATCCCGGCATTATTATTTCCCGGTCAACTCCGAAGGAGGTCATTTGAAAGCATGACGAAGTTATATTTCCGGATCCTGTTTAAAAAGCGCCGTGACGCATTAGCATCATATAAAAAGAGAGTTTTCAAAGGTTCTTCTGGTTCGACAAGTAACGGAATAGACACTTTGCCATTGGAACAACACATGCCTGTGGTCTCATCTTTCCATTTTAAAGCGCTGCAAAATCGACACACCTTGTCCATCAGTCCGATAACAACTAACCTGTGTTTTTTATAAGCAATCAACGGATCATAATTGAATGCTGCGTCATTAAAAACCGACCAATTGTTTCCTTGAAAATTTTGTCGACGTTCAGCTTGGAGCTGTGCATTTGCATCTCTTCGCGCCTGTGTCTGTTCTGGTGTTTCAGATGCCCATATAGTAGATTGATGTTCAGCTTGCTCAATGGGTCTGCGTTGCGTGCAGTTGAGTCAGGTGTTTCCGCGGCTCTTAAGGCGGCCTGACGTTCCGCTTGTTCGAATAGCCTTTGCTGACTTTGAGCAGGTGTTTCAGTAGCTCTTAAAGTAGCTTGACGCTCTGCCTGTTCAAGACGCCTTTGCTGACTTTGAGCAGGTGTTTCAGTAGCTCTTAAAGTAGCTTGACGCTCTGCCTGTTCAAGACGCATTCGCTGACTTTGAGAAGGTGTTTCAGAAGCTCTTAAAGAAGCCTGACGCTCTGTCTGTTCAAGACGCCTTTGCTGACGTTTGAAGGTGTCTCGGATGCTCTAAAAGCAGCCTGACGCTCTGCTTGTTCTTGCCTTCTCAGTTCAGCATCTTCTAAAGATTCTAGCGATCGAGCTAATCTTTTCGCTTGTCTTTGAGAAGATACTCTTGAAAGGCTGGACTTACGTTTGCGAGGCATTATGAAGTAACAAAAAAAACTTATTAATAAAAAAACGTTAAAATACGTAAAAGGAAATAAATTTCCTTTTAAATATTTTTTTAAAAGCAAATCCAAAACATCTAAAAGGAATAAATATTCATTTTAAATATTTTTTAAAATCAAAACAACAAAACAAATTCAAGACACAACACGAATCCGAAAACGATAGCCAAAAAAAATCAAATCAACTTAAACCAAATCACAAAACAAATCGCAGAAAACCGAAATCGAAAGCAGTAGTCAATATAAATATAACCAACGAAAAAAGAAGTAAGTGTATAGGTACCGTATACACTATCTATTCTATTAATATTCCTTTGAAATATTGTTGAACAACTTAAAAGAACGAAAACCAATTCACGATTCTAAATAAACAAAATCCAAAATCAAAGCCAGAGTCTAAATATGTATAAAGGAATACCAACCAAATCAACAAAACCGATCCAAGAAAATACACAAATCCGAAAATGAAAGCCAATATAAATCCATTCAACCTTAACCAAATCACAAAGCAAATAACAAACAACCGAAATCGAAAGCAGGTAGTCGAATAAGCTACGAAATAGAAACAATTTAGGCGTATAGGTACCGTATGCACTATAAGTTGACGCGCGCGGAATTAAGTACATGTCAGGAAACATTTCGTTACCGCGTTTTAAAAACCTAGTAACGACATCTAGCGGAATCAATTTAAACTATGTATACGTCAGTTAATAAGAACTCTGAAAAAATATTTTTCTTATAATTTTTCACAATTTTTCTTATTGTAATACCGATTTATTCATAAACACATATAAGAAATGTATTCATTCCCGTTCAATAAATTTTACTAAGGCTTAATAATAAGGCTTACTGAGAACTGTTTCTACCACAGTTAAGTAATAGTTAAGGGTGAAAGCGTGACAGGTGGTGATAGTATTTCTGATCCATACTTATAATCACGCCTGTAACCCTTGCGGGGTAGGCAGAGAATCAACGGATTACTTAATATCGTCTGCGAGGTTGTCTTCTATTCTGTGAATTACAATGCACCAAAACGTTTGAAGAAAATCAGCTGGTGAATTTTATATTTTTTTATCGTTCTCTTCCCGACCTTGCGTGGAAAAATACAGATCCATACATTTTTTATCTTAATTTTGGCAAAAAGACATAATAATCCAGATATTCTGACCTTCTGTGTTCGTCCATCGTACCGTCGTCCGTCTTGTAGAATCACGGTGGCGCCACCTAGCTGAATTTAATTTTGCAACATATTCGATTTTCCCACGGGAATGATATGTATTTCCGCGGAAAAAAGTAATCTATGTCACTCTACAGCTACCGAACTATCCCCATACAAAAAATCATGCCATGCCGACGCTCTGTTGCGACGTGAAAGAAGGATAAACAAACAAACAAACACACTTTCGCATTTATAATATTAGTATGTATTATTTAGGTTTTCTTTTCATTTAATTTCAGCCAGCAAAATGTGATCTCAACGCGAACACCGAAGAAAATGGGTGTGTATAACTATTATTTAATAAAATAAATCGCTGTATGGTGACATACTAAGAAAATCCATTACCCTCTTATCCCTTGGGTGTAATAAGAGTCATTCTCTCAATGAGGGGAAACGCTAGGACAAATTAGACGAAAGTGCCAATTAAAGATGCGTGTTGTTTTACCCGGTCTTTAATTATATTATTCCTGTAACTAATTTGAAATTGTCATTTTATTCAAAATGACAATTATTATTAAAAAAGCTAGTCTTTTGGTATAGTGGATGACGTAAAATGCGACTATCAGAAATACCATGAAGACGATATGGTGATATATAACCATCTCGTATCAGACAGATAGATAATTACAAGACCGGTGACGGAAGCTGCTTGACAGCTCCATGGCGCATCGCTTAGCAATTGTTTGCAGCACACCAAGGTTCGATTCCCGCACGATACAGGTATTTATATGGCCTTACAAATAACTATTCCGAGTATGATGTTTGTCCTTGTAAAATTTATGTATGTAAACTGCTTCCCACGATACAGGAGAAAATCATAGTGTGCGGTAACGTATATATATATCCCATCAAAAACATAACTTGTAAAAAAAACCAAGTCTCGCAACTCAGTTCTTCTACCGTAAAAAGTTGTGAGATCCATGTAATACCAAGTCGGTTAATTTATTCAATTCCTACTTAACGGTCCTTCCGTTTTAAGTTATTATGTAATTACCTAATCTAACAACATTTTATAGTGACCATATCAATGTTTAAAATCTTTTATGTTTAGAGAATATATATATATATATATATATCGTGTATGTGGTTTACTATATTAAGCTTTTCAAGAATAATGCAAATTTACATGAGAAATTTTACTTATTATATACATTTATTTTTACTGGCAGAAAAGCGGATAGGCATGAAGTCTGCCCTTTATTATTTTTTAAGGTGTTAATAATAAGGGCTATATAAGTAAATAAATAATATTTCAACACGATTTAAGATTCAATATATAAAAAGTACTAAATATGTAGTCAAAATCAAACATATATGATTTGTTTATTATATGTAGATACAGACGAAGAAAGAAAGATGATTGATATTTTATCTTAAAATTATTTCTACAGCTTCTTGTTTCACTTGTAGTTTGTTTAATCAATTAGAGCTTACATTTTCACAGAGCAGTATCCATCGCCCTCGCAGATATTTGTAAATGTAAAAGGTAATCATGTTTTCATTATTCAAAATATGGAAATTTCGTGTATGTTATAAATAACTCGTTGAGAGCATAAAACTTATTTTATAGATATTTCAAAATTGGTTTGGGATTCCCTTGTTTTTTTATAGTATACGGTGACAAACGAGCACAGAGTCCACCTGATGATTAGTGGACGCTGTGGTCCATAGACCTCTACATCTATCCTCAATTAAGGATCGTTGAATGCAGATTCGTTGTCACACGTGAGGACTAAGATGAAATGCTTCGTTTCCAGTAACATAGTGATGAAGTTTTTATAGGAAATTTGTCTGCATCGCCATTGGGGACCAGTTTTTTTGACCCAAAAGCTGATTGCGTTTCAGTAGTGCTACATACATGACACATACAGCAATAGTATAACAATTGTTAAATTAATATACAGTTTTATGTAGTTTTCGTATTGTAACACTTTGTTTTTTATAAAATTTGTATGAGAATTAGTACTATTAAAAACTTAAATTATTTAATATATTGATAACTGATCAATTTAAATAAATGCTAAAATCATTTTCAGAAAACCAATTCCAGAAATCTTAGCTCCTGTATGGGAGAGAATAAACGCATTTAGTACCCTAAGCACATTGGAATCAAATACAACAAAAGTTGTTACCGAGGCAACAGTTTTTAAAAATACTACAACGCTTAAAACTGAAAAAATCGCTGAAATCACTCCTGTGTTATTAAATGAAACTTCTCCTACCCCCGCACTTTCCACGGACGTTGAAAAATTGGCTACGGTTTCAAAGAATATTACTACAACAATACTGTATCCAAAAAATAAAACTGAGGTAACTACCTCCACAGCCAGACCTACTGAAGTAAGTTCCAAAACACCAATAATATCGGATAATTCTACTTTACATCCCAAAGTAGATAAAGATGAAACTGATTATAGTGCGAAAGAAAATTCATCAGTGAGTGAAATACCTACTGATACTAAGAGTTCAACTATTAAAATTGATTTAGTATCAACAGTGGCACCGTCGGTGAACTCGTCTACTGCAACTGACAAATCCGAAAAATATGACGTTAAAAATATAACTACTTCCAACAAAACACCAACAGACAATACTACTGTTATTCTACCACCTACATCCGATGAAGTTGAAAACAAGAATACGATGGAAATGACGTCAGAAGTAACTGATGTAGGCCACACTACAGAGATATCGACTAAAGAATCTAACGCAACGACAAACGCAGATCCTCACGAAAGGTATCTTCTAAAATCGTAATACATGTATAATATTTTTGAAGTGAATAAGTTTATTGTGGACTTTATCGCCAAGAATGATTGCCTTATTAATTTTAATCGATTTTTATTACATTTTACTTTTTAGCGATCATTTAAGCGGTGAAAACGGCAGTCGAGAACAAGGCAGCACGACTACATCCGTCGTACTCTATTTCTTAATCGGGGTTATCGTAGGAGTACTTTTGATGCTAATCGCTAAGTTCGCTTTAAGCAGATATAAAGCTGCCACATATGGTAAGGCTTACAAATAATTTTAGAACAAATTAAAGTAGTGTTTTGTAGAAAAATATAATGCAAATATATAATAATGCAAAAAATTCTGTTAGTGTTTTACTAAAAATTTAGAGGTGTTCTTTTTATATTGTTTTTTTAGAATTGCCTTATGCTATTGTCATAAGAGTAATTAATGATATCGCAGCCCATCTAATAAGTACACTTAGATAATGACTACTGCCTAGGCCATCAAATACGTTACTCCGTGTTGAATCAAAGAAAGATACAAAAGTCACTGGATATTGCATGATTGCCCTACAAACTGGAAGCAGACTATACGTACTGTACTGATTACATAACGACAATAATAGAATCTTTTACACTCAACTCTGTAAGCAAATTTGTCTCTTAAATTTATCAAGGTGGGCTTTTCTACTTCTCCTCCTCCAATAACCTACTCCTTGGCAGAAGTAGAGTATTGGAGCTTAGAGAAAACTTGAGTAAATATAATAACTTTTACACAATTTTAAATAAATAATAAAGAGAATAAGTAATCAAACGTTACTCTACTTTTTACACAGGTATTTCTTAGTGTTTATAATGAATTTTTATCTTTTTTTACAGAGGTCAATCATCAGAATGTAGAAATGAATAATCACCAAACGTAAAGACTGAACCATTCAACGATTTAAATTTTATATTTTGCGTGAATGTGATTAAGTTGTGCTGAATTTTTTTTGGATATTTATTATTGACTTTAAGTTTAAAGTTTACATGATAATAATGTAACAAGTTATAGAGAGTTATGCACTCTATTTGTAATTTGTTTAGATTACTACTGTTGTACTACCTTCTAGCATAAGAATTTAATTTTAGAAATCATTATTTTATATTTCTGATTCTCTTAATATGCATAGTTTTATAGATTTATAAATGTAAATAATCTTCTAACGAGTCAACACAACAAAATAACTGACCGAATTTTGGGTAGCTCATCTGAAAAAATGAGTTTGCATTGTGATACCGATAAAGTTTTTATAATAAAACTTATATATAAAACTTATTTTTTTTTAATTTCATTCACTAGTCATTCAAAATTATTATTGCGCGTTTCATACTTAATAGGCATAGAAATTAGTTAAATATTATTTTTGTTTTTGAAATTATTACCTAATGAAAATCATTTAATTTCTTTTATCATTTCCATCTTTTTTTTAAAGAATAACATTAAACAAATAATCGTACTAATAGTGCACCTTATTAGTAGTTACTTAATGCATCCTGTTAAAGACATAAAAAAGGCGAAATATGTATACAGTGTTTATTTTATGTAGTTTTAAATATCTTAGTTTGACAAAATTGTCTTATACTCGTACATCACCAACATTCTCGTCATTAGACAAACTACTTCGTGTTTTACAATATTTTTATTTGAATTTGACAGTGGCAATGCAATTGTGAACTCTAGTGGTCAGTGTACTTGGTCAAAAAAAACCTAATCTAGTCACCGCTCGCATCATTGTTACACTAACCAGCTCCTCACAGGGTACCAGTCTGCCAGTGGATGCGTTAAGTACTCCAAGGATATGCTGAGTTACGAATCCGAATATACTAGAACAGAACTTGAGAATTGCCGCGAAGTAGTTTAGTGACACTTTCGTACCAGAAGTTGCAGTGTACACCGAATTCTTTTATGAATCTGGATGCTGTGGACCATAGACATTTACATCTAGCCTTAACTAATAATCAAAATGCAGACGCGTTGTCATCGCTGAGGACTGAGATAGAATGGCTCGTTTCCAGTTTAAGGGTCTCCGGTTCTCTTCACTCACCATTGGTTCCGGTTGAGCCGACCCATTCTTGTTGCAGCTGCAGCTCATAGCAGCAACACATAGAAGCAGCAAGAATATGCTTTACACCCACCACACGAGACTACAGCATTAATCTGCTATTTTACGCTGGTATTCTGTGAGATCGTGGTCCTTCCCCGGTCGAGCCGACCCATTCGTGTTACAACTATAATACACCTGCAGCGTGGCTCTATCACGTAACGGAACATCACTAAAATAAAGATAATTTGATAGGGCATGTGCGGGTGATAAAAAAAAATTGAATATTGATTTCTTTACCAGTAGTTTTTTTTTAATAATTATAACAAGGACTGACGCCACCTTTTAAGTGCTTACGGACCTGTAATAGGCGGAGCCTGATTATGGATCCTTGCTTATGGGCATCACTTAGCAACTGTACTTGGTGTTTTATGATTACACTTGGTAATCCAAAATAAGATGTTGATAAAAAAGGAGATCGGATTGATATAAACGATACTAATATTTCGACAACAACTAAATATCAAATCTCAAAACTTTGCTAACTGCGGATCCCACCAGAGATACACGTTCGTATTGCAGATTTCCTGCGGGTGTAGCAAAAAACCACTCAGTTATACAAGCACTTAAGGGCAGGTTGGACAAAATATCGTATTTTAAACACCATTTTGACGGTTGAGAATTAATACTTTTTGAAATGGTATATTATGCATTCATACATACATAAATATTAAATTCTTAATCGAATAATCGATAAGTAAGTAAAAGATAAGTAAGTGTTATGTGTAAATGAGACGAAGCGGAAGGGAAATGATGTCACTACACACGGTATATATATACCGTGTACTGGTCTGGTGTAGACGAGACCGAGCGACACAACAATCTAGAATCTAGAATATATGGCAAGTTCTCCTTACTTGTTGATGAAGAAGAAGAAAAAAAAGAAAACAAACAAAATTCATAAAACATTTAATAAAAGTATAATATTGCTGCACTTTATACCAAGGAGTAACAATTTAGAATCTAGAATATTTGACAGGTTCTCCTTACTTGTTGATGAAGAAGAAGAAAAAAATAAAACAAAAATAAATCATAAAAAAATTTAATAAAAGTATTATATTGCTGTACTTAAACCATTCAGTACAATCTAAAGAGTTTGTATTTAATTTCAATAATCTGGTAATTTAAAAACAAGTAATTTGGCGACATCTAACGGCTCCTCTTGCTCAGTATCGATGGACCTCCGGTTGCGTTTGACGCAAACAGCTTTACCCTTAACACTGTGGTCTTTATAGTAGCCCATATTGCAAATGCAGAAGTTTGGAGCCGAGCAAATGCCATTGGGACATCCACCAGGACAGTTTGGTAAGCACCTGCACAAAAGCATTTAAATTTAGTAAAATTTAAACAAACTATAGTCTCTTATCGTTTTTAGTCGACTTTACAAAAAAAAAAGAAGTTTTGTATGCATGTCATATATGATTTTATTTGTTCAATATAAATTATAAATAATACTTATTATTTAATGTTTTCTTATATTTAAGTGAACACTACACATTGATTCAAACTACTTTTACGGATTTTATCACGTTTATTTATGTTATTTTTAATACCCAACGTTTCGGGAGCTTTAAGCAGCTTATTATTTTGTTATATTTTTTATTTGATTTACCACAATTTCAGAAAAACCTCTGGGACATTTTTTGAAAACAATCGTAATATATTATGCTACATAACTCAATAGGCTTTACTTCAGAGGTAATCATAAAGGTACTTCAAAAGAAATCCCCTAAGAATGAGGAATAGGGGATTAATTTTATATTGTCACTATTTAGACGACATTTGAGCATGTTTCGTGTTCCATTCAAAAGTTTAAAAAGTCTAATTATAATAGAAAGTAAAAGTCAACTTCTGAAGTCGGAGCTTTATCATTCTTTATTTAACTTATAACAAAATTAAAATGCGACTTCAGAAATCGGAGCTTTAATACATTTGCGTGTGCATTCATGTATCCGCTTCGACTTCTAAAGGTGTAAATTATTTTAATTTTTAGATTTTTGACGTCGCCTATTTTTAAATTTCGATTTTTTGTCATATTCATTAAATTATTGATTCGTCATTGGATCACAATATATCTGCAAATTTTATTATTAATCGGACGTATGGAAATGGGATTAAAAAAAATTAAAATGCAATTCCATTCGCACATACATACACCACGTAGGTCAAGCTAAAAAGTAAGTTAATGGTCTTGAAGGAAACTCTGAAAATATTTTTATAGTTATATCAGAAACTAACCTGGTACCAGAAGGATCTTCCTTGTCCAAAACATATCCATGGTTACAAGCACATTTATTCCCTTGAACACAAAAACCATTGATGCAAGACACTGTGCACTGAACTTGCACGTCGCCATCAGGATAGATGTGTTGACTTCCTGAGTACAATGGATATCCAGGTTGGTGGTCTTGACCCGGTTGATACATATTTTGATTCGGTGACTGTCCAGGCAGGTAAGGGTTTTGTTGGTTCGGATGTTGACCTGATTGATTAGGTGACTGCCCAGGTTGATACTGAGATTGCCCTGGTTGATTAGGATATTGCCCCGGCTGGTTTGGATACTGCCCCGGCTGGTTTAGATACTGCCCCGGTTGGTTTGGATATTGACCATGCTGATTTTGTGTTTGACCTGGCTGGTTTGGATTGTAGCCTTGCTGATAAGAAGACTGACCAGGTTGGTATTTAGATTGATCAGGTTGATTGGGATATTGGCCAGGTTGGTTTGGATATTGACCAGGTTGATATTGCGGTTGACCTTGTTGGTTTGGATATTGTCCTGGCTGGTAGGGAGACTGACCAGGTTGAAACTTTGATTGATCGTACTGGTTGGGATATTGGCCACTTTGATATGGGTATTGGCCTGGTTGATATGAAGCCTGACCGGGTTGGTACGAAGATTGACCTGGTGAAGGACGGGTTGTTGATGTTGTAGTCGTCGAAGGGAACTCACAAACATTAGGAGCGACACAGCGACCATTTGGTGCGCATCCTCTGAAAAATGCAATAAGAGTTATTGTTATTCGTACTTTAATAAAATTTATTAAATCCGCCTTGGAGCCAATGTAATAATGGCTGTATACGAGGTAGTGCCACGCTGCAGCTATATTATGGTTGTAATAAGTGTGTAAAGAACCGGAGGTCATTTTTTAATGGAAACGAGGCATTCCATCTTACCCCTTAAGGAAGACAATGCATCTGCATTTTGATTCTAAATCTTCTAAATCGAATATAAGATTCTAAATAGAATAGAGTAACTTTATATTTCTATAGACCATAGCATCCATAATAAAAATACCCTTATTCTATAACAAAAATAAAAAATAATACATAAATGTATAATAATACAAAATAATATATATATATATATAATAACATAAAATTGATGAAAGTAATGTTAAAATCCAATTTAGATAATAATAATTTTTTTAATGAAAAATAGTGCAATAAATAAAAAAATTAACACGTTGATAAAAATAATTTCTAACTAAAAATACTTCCTAAAAGTGTTTACTTCTGACGTGCAGTTCTACGACTGACAGTTTTTTTTATTCACAGTTGATCTACGCAGCAGTAGTTGGTATGGGTTTGCTCGATCGCGCAAGAACACACAGAATACCAGCGTATTCAGGAATAGCAGCATAACACTGCGTGATTCATATTGTGTGAGTATCAAAAACCAGAGACAAAATTTACTTGTACAAAGGTATTCCATCTTAGTCCTCGGGGATGACAATCATAGCAGGGTATAGATGTAAGTGTTTACGGGCCACAGCATCCACTTACCTTCAGGTAGAATGCGTTATAAAATGTTAACTGTTGTTAAAGCGTATTCACGATCACATCACATAGTCCAGTTTAACCCTCAGAAGACACAAGTTCGCGCGTTAACCGCTAAAAAGAACCCCTTTGTCGTATCCCCTCAGTTTCAAGACACTCCCCTTGTTGCCTCAGCCAGTATCGGAATCCTCGGCGTCGACATATCGAGTGACGTGCAGTTTCGTTGTCACTTGGAAGGGAAGGCCAAATTGGCCTCTAAAAAGCTTGGCGTGCTCAGCAAAGCGGGACAGTATTTCATGCCGGCACACCGCCTGCAACTTTACAAGGCGCAAGTTCGACCGCACACTGCTAATACTGTTCCCATCTCTGGGCTGGGGCTCCCCAGTACCAGCTCCTTCCACTTGACCGCATCCAGCGCAGAGCGGCTCGAGTCGTCGACGACCAAGTGCTTTCCGATCGGCTCGATTCACTGGCGCTGTGAAGAGATGTTGCATCCCTTTGCATTTTCTTTCGCATATACCATGGAGAGTGCTCTGAGGAATTGTTCGGATTAATCCCAGCCGCCAAATTTCGTGAACGCACTACGCGTCCCGATACCATCCACACCATCTGGATGCTTGGCGGTCCACCACTGTACGTTTCAAAAGGAGTTTTCTTCCGCGTACAACCTCTCTGTGGAATAGTTTACCACCGGCGATTTTTCCGGACCGATACAACCTGGGGACCTTCAAGAAAAGAGCTTACTCCTTTCTAAAAGGCCGGCAACGCACCTGCAATTCCCCTGGTGTTGCGGTTGATCATGGGCGGCGGTAGTCACTTAACATCAGGTGAGCCGCATGCTCGTTTGCCCCCTCTTCTATAAAAAAAAACGATCACCTTTGACTATACTGCCTGTCACTGGTCTTGGTATTTTACGTATTTGAAACGAGATAATAATACCGCCATCTATTGAAAGCCTTAAAATCTTATATTTTACTGATATTTTTCCTTAGTCGCCTCCTTATCAGAAATCCACTGGACGAAACGGGTATATAAATTTCATTATGGCCCAACCATACGATAATTATCTTTCTGAGTTGTTGCATTTCATTAATAATCTTAAAACATAGTGATTTCTTATATTTACGTTAATACTACACCATGAATACAACAAAATTACAGCTTTTATCGCGTTTAATTTTAACCTTTTTGTTCCCCGACGTTAAGGGCACTTTTCTGCACCAATAGTTACGGGTAGTTTTTGGTGCAGAAAACACCAAAAGTCAACTTTTAAATGATATTTTTTGTCACAAAATGTACTGAAAAGTATTTATCCACAGATTATCCATAAAATTAGTTAATAATAAGTCTTAAAACGAAAAACCGAAGAATTGACAACCGATGGGTAAGAAAGGTTCTCGAGTATACCACCCTTGTACGACGTACGGATTGATGACCTGGTAAAATATGCGGGATGTAGGCGGTCCTGGAATGTGCTTTGTGGCATTCCTCGGGGCCTCATAGGCCTGCTTATGTTTAGCATTGAACTTGTGAAGGGCTGTAATAATGACGACAATAAATCTTAAAACAAACTTACTGGCTGCAATGCGGTACACATTCTCCTCTATTATTGTCGTAACCTTGATGACAACGGCACTCGTTTGGAGCAACACAGTCACCGTTTATGCATCGGTCACAGACTGGCTTACAGGAGCCTTCTGGAGTTGACTTATAGCCATTCTTGCATTCGCAGGTGTTGGGTGCAGTGCAGTTTCCTGTTCCAAATTATAACATTTAACAAAAGAATAGGGTAAAAAATATCCAAGCAATTTTATGGTCTTTCTTAAAAGATTTTAATTAAAAACCTACATTTTTAAGGTTTAGAGGAATGAGTATTTTATCTTTCAATCCCAAAAATCTCCTAAAATTTTTTTTGGTTTTTGATCAGCCTGTTGCATATGTTCAGCCGTGGATACTATTTTTGGACATTTGCGACTACTTTTGTATATAGAATTTGCCGAAATTAATACGTTAGCCAGACGGATAGGCAATTGTAGTATCTATTATTGCAGTGATCTGGTTATTTTAAACCTGGAATATACGAGTTGGTAATAACAGTGTTTATCATAAGCTATGAGATCTTTCTCGCATGCCTCATAATCGCCTATTCTTATTCCTTATCTTTCTTTCAAAAGTAGAAAGACCGCGCTGCTCCCATGAGTTTTGATATAATTCTCATGACTGATTAACTTTCAGATATTCAGAATCCTCGCGTTGTTTTACTTTAACGTGATAAACAACATTTAAAATTGCAATTAACCATTTCATTATTGCAAGTTGGGATTGAACTCAGCTTGCTAACGTACCATGAAATAAAAACGAGCGCTTATCCTCCGAGCAACCGTGGTTTTTTGGACTATAATCATAGTATATATACTAACCGATACCGCCACAATTCTCCTTGCAGCTTGGCAAGCAGTATTTGCTCTCTGAATCCAGTTTATAACCTTCTTTGCAGAGACATTCCCCACCAGCACAGTGACCATTTTGGCAGCCAATTGGACAGGTCGGGACGCAAAATCCCGCTAGATTTTTCACGTGATCGGGGAAGCAGGTACATGTTTCTGGAGACGTGCACAGAGCATTGACACATTCTTGCGAACAAACGGGATCACAGATCCTGTAGTTATGTATGTTTCTGATGTATCCTCTACAGCAAGCTCTGATGCGGCTGAGGTCAGGCCGTGACTGAAAATTGAACATGGTTAGATTTTCTAAAGAAGTAATGTTGAATATCCAGCGCACTAACTACATGTGGCTCATAAGCACCTATATCTATCCTCGGTTAAGCATCAAAACGCAGATACGTAGTCACTCTTGAGGACTAAAATATAATGCCTCAGTTCTGCCTCGTTACCAGAAATTTTTTCGATGACATGTACTTACTATTATGTGAATTATGTGCCAAGCACAGCGACGATATTCCGCCGGTGCCCTTACCAAACCTAACGAGCAGACGCTAAACACTAGTTTTACAAGCTAAACGTTTAAAAAAATTAAAAAGGGCTACAACTGATAACAAAATTAAAAAACAGTAAGTACCTTTGTATAACTTATAAATACATTGATGAACTAAAGAAATAATAATTTTTAAGAATAAATTATTATTTTTAAGCTATTGCATAGCTTCTATCGCGGGCCTTGAGTGCGGGAAAATCCAGAAATTCCGTAACGAAAAAAACCTCACGCTCTCCGACGGGCACGGAGGTGTGGCTTGAAGGCCGTGCATTGTCTAACGATGGTCTAACGTCGTTTCTTTTCCTCAGTCTTCGACACGGTGTTTGTGTATAAAGTGTTTTGAAATTTTGAATATGAATGAACAAAGTGCATTTATTATTAATGAAGAAAGTCACGAAAAAAATAGTGAAAGAAAATGAGTGAGTACTCTATATACATACCTACATTTTATTATTATCACAAATGCAGTACTAATTTTGAATTGAAAATATAATACTGCTATAAAGATAACTTAAATTTTTGATATTAAAATGAGCAATATTAAAAGTAGCCCTCTTTATATACACACAAACACACACACGCGTATAGTTTAAATTCTCAATTTAGATTCTCAATATGTATATATATACTCGATTAACCGGACCAATTTTTGCCGTTAGGGATTCGGATAATCGAAAATCCGGATGATCGAATGTATGAAGAAAAGCGGGTTTTGTGCATTTGTAGTACATATGTACATACATAATGTTATTTTTCAACAATTTCAACTTTAAAATATTATATATATATATATATATATATATATATATATATATATATATATATATATATATATATATACAAACTTAATAGAGAATAGATAAGACAGCGAAATAAGTGGAACAAAGATATAAATAATGATCTTGCTTTAGTTTACTTGAACGACTCAATTCTATGCCTTCTTGATACTTAAGGAAAGCGAATTCCATAACGTGTTCTTTTACGAATGATAAAGTTTTGATTTGTGAGCAGTTATTCCTAAAATCAAGTTATCAGCTAGTCTAGAATGAACCTTATCTATCTAGATTGAAACATATTGATTGAAGTCTTACCCCGTTTCCGGCGGGAATGTGGGCTTGATCTCTTACCAGACTTGCTGTCCTGTAATACAATAAATAATTTCTATAAAACTCTAATAGAAAACTAAAAATATTTAGTAGATTCATTAAAAGGTGGTAATTTTGTACAACCGACTTCAACAAAGGCATTATTAAGGATAACTCAAAAACTACTGATCCGATCTTGTTCAAATTTATATGGGGCTACTTGAGAAGCACCAGCTTTCAAATAAAAAAATTTCACCTAGAAAAAAGTTCTGAGGTAACACAAAAAAAACAGTCGAATTGAGAACCTATTCCTTTTTTAAAGACGGCTTAAAATGGAAATGAAAAGGACACGTTTAGCCGTGACTAACATTATTATAAAAGGATTAAATTGTAACGAAATACTGTCTCGAACTTTGACGCTACCACAACTTCAAATAGGTCTACATTTTTCCGGGTAGCTCTTTGTTTTTCTAAAGAACAACGTATGACCGCTTTCACTGCTTTATATTTACTATTGGGTTCGTTCGCAATTTCGCATAGACCAGCTTGAAGAATCAAATGGTGATCGGTTTTTTACATAGACCGGACAATTTTTGGTGATAGGTGTATACCCGTTGAGAGATTTAAGTTTGATGCCGGATGGAGCCGAGTGTATATTTTTGGGTTCGGAATTGTAATGTTAAATTGCGATCAAATTGCAAGATCGACATGAGCGGTGCACAAAGGAGCAAGTAAATAAAGACAGTCAACTACGCGAGCTTGAAAGAGCATGCAGAAGTCGATCGGCTGGTTCATCTCGAACAATAGGACGGCTCTCGGTCATACGCTAATTAAAATAACGTTAAATGGAAAATAAATCTTATTGCAATGATTTAAAACTTTATTTTAGGTGCAATTATTTGCTCTGCTCTTCGAGCTGGGTAATGTGAAGAGCCCTAAGGGCACGGACTGTCTACTCAGTTCGAAAATGGTGGACGAGAGTGTCGAAGCTTTATATCAGCAAAGCGCGCGGGTTCACCGACAGTAACAGACAGAGAAAATAACGCAATGTTTAGTACAACAGACATGAGCATGGGGCATTACTAAAATTGCAATTAAAAATTTCGTTGGTGCCGGCGGGTATCGAAACCCGAGTTGCTCGCGTACTGTAAAATTTACAACGAGCGCTAACCGTCTGAGCTACCACGGCTCTATATCACGCGTATAAAGTAAGGACATTAAAAATCAGACGACTATTTAAAAGATAAGAATGCTTTGTGTTTTGTTATCTGTATATTTGTTTGTGGTGTACAATAATAGTATATTCATTCATTCATTCATAAGAATGCGTGGAAACGTTGAGCTTCCATGAACCTTTTTCGGGTTCCGTAGTCCACTAGGAACCCTTATAGTTTCGCCATGTCTGTCTGTCCGTCTGTCCGTCCTCGCTTAATCTCTGTGACCGTTCGCACTCGAAAGCTGAAATTTGGTACCAATATGTGTATCAATTAGGCCGACAAAGAGGTAAAAATTGTTTCATTAGGGTAGCCCCCCTATATGTAAAGTGGGAAGTGATTTTTTTTAATTTCAACCCTAACGTGTGATATATTGTTGGAAAGGTATTTAAAAATGAATAGGGGTTTACTAAAATCATTTTTTGATAATGTCAATAATTTTGGAAATAATCGCTCCAAAAGTAAAAAACAATGTGTCCCCCCTTCAAACTTTTCAACCATAAGTTTAAAAAATATGAAAATAATCTGAAAAGTAGAACTTTATAAGTACTTTCTAGGAAAATCATTTTGAACTTGGATGGAAACAACAGTACCCACTACCGGGAGCAGTTGCAAGAACGCGGAGCGCTGCTGGAGCGCGAACATATTGGATACTCACCTTTAAACTCATAAGTGGGAACACTTATTGTGACGGACGGGAACCCTACACTGACCGTGGCCCGACACGCTCTTGGCCGGTTTTTATTTAACTTATTTGCTCGTATATATTTTATAAAGGTACTTTGTAACAGTACATAGTTGGCCCTTGGCAAGCTGCTGATCATCTCTTGTTACTCTCTGTCGCCTCTTACGACACTCACGTAATGATATGGGGTAGTGCATATTCTTACATCGCCACCTCACGGTATAAATTTTAATTATTGCCGCCTAAAATGAGGGTACTACCAAATGACTAAACTTACGGTATTTCGATGTAACACACGCCGACTTCGTTAGTGACAGTTTCACCCATGTTCTGCCTTAAATCATAGCCTTGCTGAGTGTGGTTGCCAAAATACCTGTAATATGAATAAATTAAATGATATTTACATACATACACATGAAATAAAATTAAAGATTTTTATTCAATATAGATTATTATATAATACTTATTGAAAGTCATATTTTTATTTACCACTGGTTCGGGAAAAAACCTCTCTCCTGGGAAGAACCAGCAAGAAACCCAGCGGGTCTTTTTTTTAGACATATTTCAATTTACAATAAATTTATTTTGTAAAATTTTTGAATGAATTTTTATAGAACCAGCTTGTGGCGATCACCATAAATACGTAAACTCTAACGCTGGTCAACCAGAGGGGTAGGCAGAGACTACGGACTTGCATTTCGCACGAACCAGACACATTTCTTTTCACATCATTATATTATCTACCAATACGTGCTCGTTTTTTAAGGATATTCTTAAAATGGTCAATAAGGCCGAGAAATTTCCGTCCTTTGCCGACTGTCAATAACATCTGCGGCTTAAATTTGCTTTTAAAATATTTTGTGGTAGATGCATGGTGCAGCCATATTATGCTATATTTAGTTGTAGCACGAATGGGTCGGCTCGACCGGGGTAGGAATTAGTTTCCAGTTAGAATGTTTCGTATGGTGAGTGTAGAAAACCGGAGACCTTTTTTTAGTGGAAACGAGACATTCCATCTTAGTCCTCAGCGGTGACGACGCGTCTGCATTTTGATTCTTAATCGAGGATAATTGTCTATGGGTCACAGCAACCACTTAATATCAGGTGGACTGTGTGCTCGTTTGTCACTTTCAGTCAATAAAAAATAAATGTAAATATCAATTTTATTTATATGTATAGATGAAAATATTTTGTGAAGTTTACTTACTTGGCAAAATTTTCACCGGCATGATACTGGTAGCCTTTTCCTCCGAAGCCGCCTTTTACGGATTTCACATACTGCGTGTCATAGTTGTTCGCACCAACGCACGCAAGAAGCAGTGCGCACGTCCACACGTAGAACTGCATGGTATGCTGCGGGTAAAGCAGTAAGTCGGATATTAGTTTGTTAAAGCTTTAAATGCTTTTCGATTGCCTGTTTGGTCTAATGTTTGTAAATGCGACTGCTGTCTGAGGTCCTGGTTTCGAATCACGGGTCGGTCCAAAATCAATCATTAAAAATCTTCATCGCGCATAAAGTGTACGATTGGCGAATTTAATCTTTTTTTATGCTCTACCAGTCAACCAATATGTATACTAAAATTTAAATAATAAACACACATAACATATGTACATAGATATACAGGGTTATTTTGCGATAACCGGCCAAATTTGCTAAGAAGGTTCAGAATAAGGAATATAGGCTAGGAATATGGTGAAGAAAAAATAATTAAAAAATCTCAAACATTATTTATTTATTCTAAATTGTAACCTTACAATTAAGGTAATAATGGGCTACGTGGTAATGCATTATTTTAACTGATTTGGCTGCGCACGCACACAATCGTAGGAGTCATATTGAGATAATTTCAAATAAAAGTAGAACTAACCTTATTTACTCGTATTTTCAAAAACTGCAATAACGGTATATCATTATTTATATATTTGAACTTAAGCTTGAAATTTGACTACTCTTTAAAAAATAACCCTTTATACTACTACAAATAATCTATAACAAATATTCCACACCTGATAAATAAGATACGCATTTTTTAATGATACACAATATACACATTTTAAACATACTTACATACCAACATAAATACTATAAATAGAAAACTTAATTATCCACGCACACATAATCATAAAAATTTTTGGAAGTTAGCTAATGGACGAAGAAAAGTAATGATCGGACATCATTCTCTTAGAGGCAGCAACAAAAGTCAGTTTCTTGATACTGTTATGAGCAGACGGTCCAATTTGCACAAAAGTATTACAGTTGTCTATCAGAGAAACACACATCGGCATAATCAATGACCGGTAAAATAAGTGTTCGCGGCAACATAGCTTTAGTTACAAATGGAAGGAAATTTTTTCTCGGCATTTCATACGTGGTAGAACCATGCTGCAATTATATTAGTAGTATAGTTGTAGCACGAATGGGTCGGCTCGACCGGGGAAGGACCATGCTCTCACAGAATACCAGCGTAAAATAGTAGCTTAACGCTGCTGTATTTCGTATGGTGAGTGTAGAGAACCGGAGACCCTTTTTACTGGAAACGAGGCATTCCATATTATTCCTCACGGGTGACAACGCATCTGCATTTTGATTTGTAATCGAGGATAGATGTAGATGTCTATGGGCCACAGCAACCACTTACCATCAGGTGGACTGTGTGCTCGTTTGTCATCCTATCCTAAAAAAAATAAGGGAATCCGACCCAAGGTCTCTAACTACATGACTAAGAGGATTAATTGTGTTGTTGTAAACGTAATAGGATAAAATTTAGTTTAGCTAGACGACGTGGACTACCGATAATTATATGCCACAGCTTTTGCACCAGTGATAAATGCACTTAAGGGGAAATATAATGTCAAATGGCTTAGCAAGATCCTTCGTTATGCCGAAAATATTGCAGCATTAATTTTGAAATAAATATATGGTAAAGTTGAGGATTATAGTTAGTGATTATGTTAGACGAAAACACGATTTCGTAAAATTTTCTCGATAGAAAAAAAAATTCAAAGTTACCTCCAAAATAAACAATAAACCGCTGTTATTCATAAAATACTTTAAATAAGATCATGAAACTATGCATACTAACTGAACTAACTATAAAGCAGTGCTTATGTTATTTACTTTTTTAAAATACCATTATTTTCACTGTAAAAAGAAATTACCTAAACTATCGGCGTCTTGAGCTTGATTCCTGTCGTTCCGTTAGTATCGCTTAGGCTTTTGAAGGGAGAAGTTGTGTCGCTTACGATCAGAATATACATTACGCAACAGTACGACGTAAAATTAAAATGGGAAATAACCGTGATAAAAATAAGAAGCGGCTGGCTTGGCTTTAAGAAACAGGCATACATATGATAAACCTAATGAAATAAGTGTCTAACGACCTTTCTACTTACAGTATTAGTGATTACAAATATTTCGGTACATAGAAATTAGAATTTGAGCTGACTTACTCTAACCTCTTAAGACTTGGATTTAGTACGTTGATTGCACGATTTGAGCAAACAAATATAAATCATCAGCGTATCAAATGTAGGAGAATTTGAAATTAACAAAAATATAAAAAAGATTAAAATTATAAAAAAAGATAAGACTAATCAGGGAAGGACTGTTGATTGATTTTAACTCTTTGCTGTCGACCACAAGATAAGATGACAGATGACAATCAATCCAAAGCTAAAGAAAGAAGAGAACCACATGTATTTACAAATAGCAAGAAGAATATCATGACGGATTGTACAGAAAGCACAGTCCGTTATGATATTCTAGCAGCAGCTAACATCTCCATGTCTTCTGCAGGACGAAAACCAGAATGTTAGGAATTAAGTAGTTTATTGTCATCTAAGTAACTGGATTTGTGTGCAGCTTATTCTAAAATCTTTAAAAGTAAGGAAATGAAAAAAATTGATAGAACTGAGATTATTTAACTTGGGAAAAATTATGAAGGCAAAATTGTTAGCATCGATTTTGGAAAGTGATAAGATAGACTCGGAGTCAGAAATTTGGGGGGTTTCAGCCCCGTGCCTCGGGCAGTACATAAAGCCGTTGATTCTGCGCCTGATCTCTCTGCGGTCGTATCGAATTTCCATCCTATCGGATAATGAAAGTGAGGGAATAAAGTGCATTTCTTTTTGCGCATACCCTCATGCACAATGAACAAATATAATCCTCTCCAGCCCAGATGACTAGTCTCTGTTGAGACAGGCAATTGTAACCGAAATTTGCTCTGGAGGACTGGTCATGAAAGTCTGCTTTCTAACCTTAGCGCATTGTTTTTAAGCATAATTTCTCCTGTATCGTGGAGGCGGTTTACGTATAAAAATTGCACAAAGACCCATACAAACTAACATATCGAAATAGAAAATTTATTTATTACTTACCACAAAAATGTCTTAACACTAAACTTAATAGCTATTGTAACACATATTGTGAGTATGAGTCATTTTGGTCCATAAATTATATAGAATTTGTTAATAACTTAACGACAGCATCGCAGCAGCTATGAATCATCGTTTCGACAAAACAAATACACTGCACGAACATGATCTCAATAGGTCAAGTCGTTCAGAAGTTACACAATCACTAACAAACGCACAAGCAATAATTATATACATATAAAGATAACGATGACTACTTGAAGGTTTGAAATAGTTTTGTTTAAATTGCTAATGATTCTAAGAACCATATAGAGTAGTATTGCTATACTACCATATACCATTGGCTGTGTCAGAATATCCATTACCTACCCCATAACATCTCGTGGGTGTCGTAAGAGCCAACAGAGGGAAATAAACAGTAGCGCCTACGATGGACAGTAGTGCCTTCCTAAGAACTACTAAAAAATAAAAATTTGCTTTGTGGCCTTTCAAGCCAGCAATTTCCAGCCTTCTTTCAACCTTATTACACACCTTAGCACACCGTCCACCTTATGGTAAGTGGATGCTGTGAATGAGCCACATCTACATCTATCCTCGATTATGAATCACAACGCGGATGCGTTATCACCCCTGAGGACTAACATGGAATGCCTCGTTTACAGTAAAAAAGGGTCTCCGGATCTCTATACTCATCATACAAAACACAGCAGTATTAAGCTATTTTACGCTGGTAATCTGTGAAAGCGTGGTCCTACACCAGTCGAGCCGACCCATTCATGCCATAACCATAATATACCACCAGCGTGGCTCTGCCACGTATACATATAAAGACTACCGAGTGTTTTAGGCCATAGAAAAATAAGGGAACTGCGAAACAGCGAACACGAAAGCGTTTATTTAATTCAACATATCTCATATAAATCAAAGATAAATAAAAAAATCCTTATAGTCTTTTTCATCATTGCAATATACTACCAGTACAGGACAAAGTGAATTACCAACTACTGCTTGAAAATTATAGCAATGAAGCCGTATCTATACAAAGCTTACACGACAAGTCCTTAATCCATATATGACTATACCAAAATATAAAAATATGTATGGAAAATTTCCCGCTCTTTTGAACCAAATTCCAAAAGCAATAAAAATGAACTAACTATAAAAACTATTAAATATAAGCTTAAACAGTGTTTTATAGACAAATTGATAACGATACCTACTAATAATTTATACTAAAAAAACTATATGTACTAACACACATAATATACATAAATACAAATCACCTAATAAATATATACAAAGATACACACAATCGTAACATTATTATCTCAATTGCTAATATTATTTGTCATACTCAGTAACTGTTCATTGCTGTGGTACACATATAGTAAAAAAAAATGCTATATTGTCCTACCATGTATGTAAATCATTATGTTAGTTGTCGCCACGCGAACCGATTGAACATGGTCGAAGTTACGAATTGGCGGTACATGGAAAAACTTTTGTAAGTTTATTTGTACTGTCGGATGTTATTAAATAACTATGTTTTGTAAAAAAAAAACAAATAAATAAAATAAAATAAATAAATAAACACGGGCGGATCCCTTAGACAGATGTACGATAAAAAATATATTTAAAGCAGTTCAAAGATTATATAATATATAATGCGAAGTCAAGTTGATTGTTAAAGGCGGAAAATTGAATGATTTCAAAAAAACTTTTACTCTTAATTCAAAATATACCGTGTGGTGTGGACGTAAGAGATTCCTTCACCGCATTTCTTCCCATAGATATCATAAAAGGCGACCATAGGAAATACCAGCAAGGCATAGGTACGTGGTGGAACCACACTGTAGCTATTTTATCGCTGCAACGCGATTGGGTCGACTCGACCGTGGAAGAACCACGCTCTCACAGAATACCAGCGTAAAATAGCAGCTTCGTGCTGCTGTGCTTAGTATGGTGAGTGTAAAGAATCAGAGACCTTTTTACTAAAAACGAGACATTTTCAATCAAAGGCTCATGTAAATAGTCTATGAGCCACAGCGTCCACCTACCATCAGATGGACTGTGTGCTCGTTTCCGATCCTAATTCTATAAAAAAATAGCAGTCTCGTTAATGCTGGACGTAATACTCAAACAAAAGATGCAAGACGTCTCGGTCTGCGATCTTCAATTCGCCTGCTGACCGTGACGGTTAGAGTACATCCTCTTCGCATGGGCTTTTTACGGGCTGACAATGATGATGGATTAAATAAGTGATTGAGACTAGATTTACAAATTTTTATCACTCCGGGTAGTCTGCAGCATGTCAACTAGTTCAGGATCGTCTCAACCATTACGTCAAATTTGAATGAACCTCGATTCCTACCTAAAATTTGCGAGGCTTTTTAAATAAAATAAAAACTTCCTAATTTTAAGATTGGGACCCCATAATTAATAAAATAAAATCTCAACCTACATACTACTACAAAATTTCAAGATAATGCAAGTGTGAAATGTGTAGCGGCGCTGCCGTCGTCGCCACAAGCGAAAACACACCGAAGCCTAAATCGCGCTATCAACATTCCGAATCATAAACAGTATATATAGAACATCTCCGAATTATCACATGGAGTGTGAGCCGCTCCCCGGGCAGAACACCTTGCCCGGCGGGAGATCTCCCCTTTTCCTTCCACGGCCACAGTGGTGAACGACGTGATCTGAACACGCAACCAACAACTTTCGGAAACTTCAAGCTTCATCATCGTCATTGAATACCCCACCGTATCGCTCCCGAGCAGATATCGTCTGCAGTCTTCATATCCTGCAAGCCATCTAGCTTCACAAGGTTCATCGCAGCATTGGAATAATAATGCTTCCTGTTCCTTCAAGCTACTCTCTGCGCCATACAGTGTTCGGCACGGCTCTGAGCCTTACTGCTCGCCTCTGCTTCACGGCACTCTCGCAGATTACTTGCCTTCTTCTCGACTCACCGCAGACTACAAGGCAATCTCCTGGCAATTGCACATTCGTCGACAACTCGACTGCACTATCGACCTCCGGTCTGAGCAGGGGGTGATGTAGCGGCGCTGCCGTCGTCGCCACAAGCGAAAACACACCGAAGCCTAAATCGCGCTATCAACATTCCGAATCATAAACAGTATATATAGAACATCTCCGAATTATCACATGGAGTGTGAGCCGCTCCCCGGGCAGAACACCTTGTCCGGCGGGAGATCTCCCCTTTTCCTTCCACGGCCACAAATGTATCGTGATATCCAGGGATACGCTTTAGCTCAAAAAATAATTTGAAAAGACCATCTTATTTAAACAATAAAAAAATTATCAATATAAATTAATATTGATGGCAGAAGCTTCCAGGAGATTGACATATTACAACAGATTTATTCTGTTTATTAAGTTTAGCAAAAACTTTCTCTATAATTTTTTTAAAAGTATCGTATATAGAATATGGGGTTTTGTAGACACTCACGACAATGAGGTGCTCAAGCTCAACATATGCCATTTCTACAGTTCGCTCAACAAAAAGGCTCCCAATATCTTTACGTTCTTTACATGATAATAATTTGCTATTTAAAATCGGAAATTAAAAAAGTTATAATTAAACGCGGCAAAATCCGTAAAGTTAATTTTATTCATTGTGTGATAATCGCGCAAATATATGAAATCATTGGATGATGATATAAGAAACAAAAAATATGGAGGCCAGTCTCTATTAATAGCTACAATTCACGATATCTGTATTAAAAAAAATGTTACAGTTACCGATACAGCCTATTAAAGTTCACGGGTGAACATAGGCCTCCACCATACATCATATCGGGGATATTTGCTATAGTTGCCACACTTGGCAAGTAGGTTGGCAACCGCAGTTTTTTGTTTTTAGTCGTTATTACGAAGACGCCACTGCCCATCTCCTCATTTGTTTTCTTCTGACAGCTCGTACACACGGGATGATATGGGGTAGTGGATATTCTATCAACGCCAATACAAGGTAATAAAAAATGTAAAATATTTCCACATTAACTATTTAATACAAACAAATACATCTAAGCAAATTTTAACACTTGTGTGTTAACAAAGATATTGGAAAAAAAAAATCCTTAAGCGAATACCTTAATAAATCAGACCGCACACTGTGTGACAGAATGGTTAATTTTAAACTGTGACTTAACCTACCTTCGCTTATCAATCGAGATCGACTTGTGCACTGTTTAACATTCAGAATAACACTGACATGACATGATTATAAGCTGTCCTAATAGTTAGTAAAGTACGGTTGTGCTTTATCGTGGAGTGGTTCCGTATAGAGTTTTTTTATCCTCCAGGCCGAATTTCAATCACAGCAGCCTGTTCAAACGGAAACTAGCTACGACTGCGCAGGAGATGATCATAGTGCACGAGTTTGTGCACAAACACAGGTGCACTTTCAGTCGTCGTCGCTCTCAGTCCAATGGGACGGCAATCCGACACGTTATGGTATGTGATAGAGCCACGCTGCAGCTATATTATGACTGTAGTACGAATGGGTCGGCTCGACCGGGGAAGGACCACGCTGTCACAGAATACCTGCGTAAAATAGCAGCTTAATGGTGCTGTGTTTCGTATGATGAGTGTAGAGATCCGGAGACCATTTTTACTGGAAACGAGGCATTCCATCTTAGTACTCAGGGATGACAACGCATCTGCGTATTGATTCTATAGATATCTATGGGCCACAGCATCCACTTACATCATTTGGACTGTGTGCTCGTTTGTCACCCCTATTCTATAAAAAAACGACCGAGAAAGATCAGGTGCAGGACCAACGGCTTTACGCGCTCTCTGAGGCACAATTTTTGACAGAAATACTCAAACTAACTTTGGCAACGAAAACAAGACGCCGGATTTCTAGCGACTAAAACCATACAGTTGTCATTAGCGTAGACGAGAATTCCCGGGAACTCCGTTCAAAACGCAATCAGGTCCTTCATCCTTATGCTATGCTAGCACGACCTAGGCCAGTACTTACTGTGCTCATAAAGAATAAAGAAGCATTACCTATCCGGAATAGAAATGGCTAAACAAACCAACAACCGATAAGGAAGGTAGGAAAAATGAAGTTTATCTTCCCACTAGATGGAGTGACAATCTGGTAAGACATGCAGAAAGTTGATGCATACATTTTTCTCAGGACTGTGATGTGTGGCGTTCGTTGAGGGATACCTATGTTCAACTGTGAACATCGAAAGGGCTGTAATGATGATGATGATGATGAACGTACCAGTTGGTCAACTAAGAAAGTTATTTTCTGTAAATTGTTTTAATAAGAAATTTAATTTAAAATCAACTTTCACGGATCTCTAAAACCATGAGGTTAAAATGTCGTCATATATATCGGAAGCGATGAGATAATTTAATCTTGTTTTGCACATACTACAGCTTCGCTAGAATTTTAATGTTATACACCTACATACGTGATTAATTTAATATTAAGTGTTCAATTTTACATAATTTACGAGAGCTCTCGCTTCTCACGATTTATTAAAAAATTGTGAATCGATGCTGCTTTGTTTTTATGATTGTAAAATAACGTATATTTTGTTTCCTCAATTAAGAATCAAAATGCAAATGAATTGTCATTCCTAAAGATTTAGATGAAATCGCCCGTTCCCAGTAGAAAGGGTCTCCGGTTCTCCTGACCCACTACAGAAATACACTGCTATTATTTTACTCCCGTGCTTTATATGAGTGTGGTCTTTCTTAGATAGAGCTGACGCTAATGAGTTGTAGCCGTAATACAGTCGCAGGAAGGATCTATCACGTAAACGTAGAGTTGCCAGCTCCATACAGCATAGCTAAATAACGTACTATAAAGCATACTACCCCTATCATATGCTATGTTATGGGGCCGAATATTACACTTTTTCAGTTAGGTCCTATATTTTTCAGAGATTATATTTTTACCCCAGACCAACCAACAAAACCGAACACTATGTACGTGTCAAGAGATGCCGAACCGATGCCAAGCTTGTTTTAAAAACACGTACGTCCGCACACGACTTCGTCTTATAGACTTGTTGAAACATTTTATTTTATTAATAATTATAACATGTACAATTTTTAAACTAACTTTTTTTTAATAGAATAAAGGTGACACAGTCCACCTGATGGTAAATGGATATTGTAGTCTGTAGACTGCAACATCTAAATTAAGTATCACAATGCATAAACCTTGTTACCCCTGAGAACCAAAATGATATGCCTCGTTTCCAGTGAGAAGGGATACCCTTCTTTCTCTACACTCACCATACGAAAAATATCACCATTTAGCTGCTATTTTACGCTGGTATTCTGTGAGAGCGTGGTCCTTCGCATATCGAACCGACCCATTCGAGTTACTATTGTAATATAGATGGCTCTATCACGTATAACCTGTAAAAGTTTACTAATTTTATGTATCTACCATTTGAAGATTTTGTTGTAGTTACTGTACTTAAAACAGTAAAAAATGATTTCTGATGTAAACGTTTTGCTTAATTATTCGAAATACGTACAGCAAACTGCAAATTGGTATAATTCATCGGTGTCTTTTTTACATTTTAAATACAATCTGGTGTCTTAAAGACAAAACCCCACCCTTGTCTCTTCTCATGTTCAACATTATGCGTCTGGTTTCTCCCATCATGATCTCATTTTCCTTTCCTATATCCTGAAACCTCCTAAGCCCTCACCTAAAATTCTGCACTTGCGTTGTTTTGGCCGTATGGATGTAGAGAAGTTGTGTCAGTATGCTTCTAAAATTAACTGGGACAAAGTGACAGCCGCTCCCACGATAGACGAAAAAGTTAGCGCATTTAATAACATATTAATTGATCTATATAATATGCATGCTCCTATTAAAAAAGTAAAGCTAAAGCGGCTGCCAGCACCTTGGATGACAACGGAGATCCGCGTTGTGATGAGGCGTAGAGACCGAGCTTTTCAGAAATATAGAAAAGTGCGGTGTGAGGAAAATTGGTCCATTTTTAAAACTGCAAGAAATCGGTGTAACCAGATGATACGCAACGCAAAACGCCGATATATTCTTAACAACATCGTATCCTCTTCTCCCGCAGCTATCTGGAAGTTCCTTGGAACCATGGGTATTGGTAAGAAGTCCCATTCTGAGTTTCAGAGGACAATTGGTTTGGATGATATCAATCATTACTTCTCTTCACGTACACCTCTGGATCACCAAACCAAGTGTCAAACTGTTTATCAGTTAGTGGGCTTACCTCGTCCTAATATCGCTCCTTTCCGCTTCTCTCCAATAGCGACGAATGAGATCAGGAAGGTTATACTCTCCATTTGGTCTAATGCTATTGGTTGTGACAATATCAGTCGCCGAATGATTATTAATATTATAGACCATCTCCTTCCTGCTATTTCCCATATAATTAACTTCTCTCTGGATTCTGGAGTTTTTCCGTCGCTGTGGCGTAAAGCTTACATTATACCTCTGCTAAAAATTTCTAATCCTTCTTTACCTAATCATTTCCGACCTATGTCCATTCTACCCTTTTTATCAATGGTGCTAGAGGCTTGTGTACACAAACAGCTATCACATTTTATCTTCTCGAATAACCTGTTAAGCTCATTACAGTCGGGTATCAGGCCCGGTCATAGCACTGTTTCCGCGCTCCTTAAAGTCACTGGTGACATTAGGTATAGAGGAAACTAATGTCACAGTACTGGTTTTGATTGACTTCTCTAACGCATTTAATGCCATCAGTCACGACATCCTATTATCAATCCTTTCACTTTCTATGATCTCATCTGAGGTTTTGGAGTGGTTCTCATCTTACAATAGGTAGCCAACGGATGATAAAAAAATTGGATCCCACAGCTATAACGCCGATTATTTTTAACGGTTTTATTTTATAACTGAGTAATACCATGAAAGACCTTGGACTGCATTTTGACTCCACCTTGAGCTGGCAAACTCAAGTGGCAAATGTTTGTCAGAAAGTGACATGTATTTTGCATTCTCTCTACCGCCTGAAGAATTTTCTCCAGTCCAGGACCAAGACGATTATTGTGCAGACTTTTTCCCATTTTTGACTATGGTGATGTGTGTTTTTTCGACCTGAATGCAGAACTCTTGAACAAATATGACCGTCTTCTTAATAACTGCATTCGATTCATTTTTAATCTTCGAAAGTATGATCATGTGTCTACTTATCGCTCTCAACTCAACTGGTTACCCATTCGTCAGCGTCGTAGTCTACGTGCACTCACTACTCTTTACTCTATCTTGATGTCTCCTAATCCTCCATCTTATTTAACTCCTCGTTTTCAATATCTTGGCTCCAACCATGATAGAGTTCTCTGTTCTAGTAATAACCTTTTGCTTCAGTGTCCCCCTTTTAGTACTAACTTTGTACAATCATCGTTATTTGTTCAATCTGTTCTTCTTTGGAACGCTCTTCCTTCCGAAATCAGAAGTGCCGAAAACAGGATTTCGTTCAAGTCTAAAGTGCGAGAACTGCTCGTCAATAAAATGGCCGAATCTACGTAGCGTTCGTAGTTAGCCGTGTTTAATATTATATTTAGTACCTATATATATATATATGTATGTATATATATATATATATATATATATATATATATATTTATGTATATATTATATGTATGAGTTTATATATACTTATGTATGAATAGGATGTTGTAACCCTAAATCGGCGACTAATACGGCTTTAAGGACCCCCTTTCTACCTACACTGCCAGTGGGTGTGTACCACAACCTCTTACCTATTTCTGAAATCAAATTGCAGTGTAAATGTGTCGTCCTCAGAGGTGACCATGCATCTGGAGTCATTTTTGTTTGAAGTTAGCTGAAGGTGTCCATGAACTTACCAGGCGTACAGGTTCTCGGTTTCCTGTTCTTAGTAATCTTGGTCATCAACGGCGAACTAAGAAGAATTAAAATGCCTATTACCACAGTCGAGGTGGAGTCGAGGGAGAAGAAGGCTATATGGGATAGGTAGTCGGTAGTAGTTGATTAGTGATCCTCCGGGAAGGACCGCCTTACCTGAGAAGGAGTACGGAGGAGGGGGTCCTCTCCCGAAGAGCGGACAACTGGTGATAGCGCTGGTGGCGTACTTGTCTTAAAACGTTTCCTTGACCCTAGCAATACGCGGCGAGGATGGAAGTTCGTGCGAGTCTGATATTTTATATTATTCTGACACAGTCTTTACCTTCGCGAGCCGAGTATGCGTAGGTAGATTGTTGTCAACCACTGGGTTATAAAAAGTATAAAAAATTGCCGATTTCACATTCTGCTAGTGACTAAGACGAAAATTTCCAAATAATAAGAATCTTACGACGTAGGAAATATATTACTGCAAGTGTACGCGCGAAAATAGAGGCACTCCTTTGTCTGATCCAGCATTTTTCGATTCTATAATGCGATAAGCTCGAAGGATGGCGAAGACAGTCTGTTAAACATTTCTATTTGTTTAAAAAGATGCGGATTTTCTCCTTATCGTCATGGCGTTTCACTTTCACATATATAAATTACGCAAGGGCAATTGTCCAGAACTAGAAAAGTTATTTGTAGGCCTTACAAATCGCACACCTAGATCAAAACTGAGACGACTCAAAAAACGTTATTTTTTAGGAGACGAAGAAAAACGTGTTATTACATTTTTTGTTAGGGAAGTTAGAAAACTTAATATTGTTTTACATTATAAATACGTAGGAAAATATCACCGTATGTAAACTGGGGCTAAAAATCGAGCCTTTTTACCGATAATCAGTATTTTTTGAGTTGTTACACTTTAGGGTGGTGACTTTGTATACAAATAAGACCACATTTAGACTTGAAGCAGTTTTATTGAACCATTTTGAGTTGAACTTATATTAGAGCAAAAATTAAGATAACGATTCTTCAAATAAAACTAATTTAAAAAAGTAATAAAATTAAAAATATACATTACAAATGAAACAACATAAACTAAAACACAAAAATTATGCATCAATGTATTGTATAATTAAGGGAATCATTTTTTATTACACTATGGTATTTAAGAACCAAAAAATATCTTCAAAATTAAATTGGGGCCAAGGCTCTCATGTTATTTGAAGCTAATAATAAATTACAAAGTATGTCTCAAAATATTAAAATTTACAGGAAGTAACAAAGAAGGTAAACATTTCAAAATAAAAAAACATAGGTTTTTTTCATGTACTTAAATGATAAGATTTATAATCTTGTTTATAAAAAAAAATAAGAATAGAATCATCTTAGAAATTTTAATTAATAATTAGTATCAAACTCTTATAAAACTACATAAAATACTTTTACACTTCTAATTATAATTTGGTATTTTTGAGATCAACAATTAAAATTACGTGGATATCACTTTGCCCACCTTTAAAAACACCAGTCTCTTATTACTACATAACCTAAATAACAAAATAATAAAACGTCTTATAAAATCAATATAAAATGTTAAATTCTTATAGCTATGAACTTAAAAGGTACCAGGCGGTCCCATAATGAACTGGCCTGATATAGTTCAACGCGACATGTCGCTACATGTTGTGTTGCATTAAATAGTACGTTTATCATGCACTTAATATAAGAAACATGCATCGACATGAAATGCTTAGTCTTAGTTTAACAGGCATTTGAATAACGAGAGTCGCGTTTTTTTCAAAATGTCGAAAACTGAGTATCGAAGTGTCATAAAGTTTCTGTTTAAAGAAGGTTTATCCCCTGCCCAAATAAAAGAACGATTGGATGGCGTGTATAAGGAGTCTGCCCCCTCCTATAGCACAGTGAAAAATTGGGTGAAAGAGTTTCGCCTCGGGAGAGAAACCGTCGAAGACTTTGGCCACGACGGTCGACCTGTGGAAGTGCTCACTCCCGAAACGATTGCTCTTATCGAAGAGGAGGTTCTGAGTGACCGCCGTTTGAAGATTAGAGGAATTGCAGCAAGGCTTGGGCTCTCTAAGAGTACCGTTCATCGCGCGATCCATGAACATCTTCACATGAAAAAAGTGAGTGCAAGATGGGTACCGAAACTTCTTTCAGCGGTACAGAGACAGGAAAGAGTGCGCTGCGCTTCGGAGTTTTTGGATCTTTGTGGCGAAAATCCAAAGACTGTGATCGAGCGGCTAGTGACTGGTGATGAAACTATGATCTTGTATTATGATCCACAAAGCAAGCGCGAGTCAATGGAATGACGTTATAAGGGTGAAAAGCCCCCTAGAAAGGCAAAGGTGCAACAATCGACTAAAAAACTGATGTGCACAATATTTTGGGATTTTCAAGGCATTTTGATGGTGGATTTTAAAGAACGTAATACAGTGGTGAACGGCGAATATTATGCTTCTTTAATATATAAATTACGAGACAAGATAAAGGAAAAACGAAGAGGCAAGCTGTCTAAAGTTGTCCTGTTGCTCCATGACAACGCCCCTGTTCATACCGCTGGTGTTTCGAAGGATGCAATTCGTCAATGCGGGTTCCTAGAAGTTCAACATCCACCTTACAGTCCAGACATGGCCCCGTCCGACTATTATTTATTTCCAAATTTAAAGCGGAACTTAAGAGGAAGAAAATTTTCAAGCGATGAAGAGTTGCAGGCGGCCGTCTTCAGTCATTTTGAGGATAAAAAATGTGATTATTTTTATAAAGGCTTAGAGATGTTGATTCACAGATGTCAGAAGTGTGTTAGTATTCATGGTGATTATATTGAAAAATAAAATTGGTTTCGTTTCATTTCATTCATTGGTTCATAGTTAGGCTAATTCATTATGGGACCGCCTACGTACATCCAGGTTTTAAAATTAAGCACTCAATTAACAAAAGCAATTAGTTATTATTACCAACTACATTTTTAAAATATGAATCTACATAAACCTGTGGGATTGCGTGTTTTTTTTTATTAGATCCTTAATGTATTTCATCTTTGCCTCAGAGAGTGGTATTTTATGTAAGCCCTGTAATATTTTCCTCACACCTTTTATAATTTTCATCTGCAAATGACGTTTTATAGAAGAATGCTCCCGGGTTCTCCTTTTCCACTCTTAAGATTTTAATGTCGTGCCATTTAACTTGATTACGGTCTTCATCTAAATTGAAATTGGTACCCCACTCTTCTTGCAAGATTTTAGTATCGTAGAACTGTTCAAACGTCATCTCTTCCATTAGGTAGGGACTGCCCGTTTTTTTTAACTGCAACGTATCAAAGTGCAATATTGTGGGGTGTATATCGGACCAGATTTAATGTGCCTTTTTATTTGTCTTTCTATGACACTGTGAACATTGTCACCCTCATTTTGAGAATGATCACGTGTAAGAAAATTGTGCGTTATCGACGCAACTCGTTTAGTGACAACAGCATAAGCATAAGCAGAAAGTAAATATTTATTTTTTTGCTGCCCACATCAATTGTCGGAATAGAAGACAGTATCGATGTCTTTATCAGGATTTTTATCTAATAAAGTGTCAATATACTTTAGAACACATGAGCCCATTTCTACAGTGCCCCTTTTCCCTTCGGTGTCATCCCAGAATTAGCATATTACATCTTTTGCCGACAGATCACTTATTGTGAAATTTAAACAATTCTGGATTTGTAGAAAAACAAGGAAACTTGACCCTTTGGAACCTGTATAACAGCTTGTAAATCATATACTGCTACAATTACTCCGTCATTTCTGTTCTTGTCTTTTTCTTTGTGGTCTCTTGCTAGTTTTTTTTCTAAAAGATGTTGTTCATAACTCTCTTGTATTTCAAATCTCTCTTCTTCATTAGCGTTTTTAAAGCTCTCACAGAGGTCGCAAAGATTTTTTTTCGGAACAAAAAAATAAATATTAAACTCTGTATTAAATATCCTGTTAAATGTTGACTTTGTGGCGAAAGGTAACTGTTTGTTTTCACGAGCTTCTTTATAATCACGATATAAGTCAGCAAGAGATTTGTCACTGCAAATAAACTGCCATGATGTCTGCACTCTCAGATAATGAGACACAATCCTTGGGATACTATTTATGAACTCCGTAACACTGACTTTAATTTCAGTATCAATTTGCTGCATATTGCATGATTTGGTCAGTAAGGCATTATCTATTGGCGTGTGCTCTTTGCTCTTCTGTTGTTCAAAGTTCGAAGATGTGGCCGTCTCTCCTTCATTGACTATTAGTGAGTTTTCTTCATACCTTTCTAAATTTGGAATTGCGTTAGGCGTCAGTTTTTCGTCTTTTTGTCGAACACAATCTGCAGTATTAGAGTCATCTATTAGACCCTTATCACTTTGTATGTCAAGATTTTTTTCATTTTGTTGGTTAATACATGGTTTTGTTAGCAAGGCAGTGTTTATTGACCTATTTTCTTTATTATTTTGAGCTTCTACATTTATACACTTTGCCGACTCTTGTTCATTCATTTTTAATAGGTTCTCTTGATATTTTTGTTTTATAATATTAACAAGAATACGGTCTCGCTTCATTTTTTTCTGAAACAAAAAAGTTTATTGTATTACTTTTATACATAGCCACAAAAAGTAATTTAACTCAAACATAACCCTTTAAAACAATGTGGCACGTAGATTGATTGATTGTCAAACAAAACTGGAACAAGTCCAAATATCTCTAAGTAATGCAGCAGAACTATTCACCAAAACTGTAACAACTCAAATTGACTCACGTACTCTTTTCATGAAAACTGTAACAAAACGAAATATACGTGTTTTCGTTCAGGTTAATACATCATGCACTCTCTAAGACTAGCGAAGGTCAGCTGACAATACACTTGTTTAGGTGGGAGGGGGTAGCATGCGTTGATTCAACAAAAGAAGCTGTCGCCATCTAGCGACTTTTCCTTCAAGGCTTTCTTGTACCTGTTATGTAGGATAGTTGCATGGGTTCACCCAGCATTCGAGTATAAAGATAACTACAAATTCGCGTTGTTCGAGTTGACTCAGTTTTGATTTGGGTGTGCGAAATAATGTTTCGGATTCGAATCCCGCTCAGCACTAATAAAGGTTATAGAGAGCCTGTATAATTGCGAGCTGTGGGGCATTTGTATTTTATTTGAAGTTGGTTCCACGTGTCCATTGGCTACAGTAACTACTTACCGTGGGGTGAACTCTAAGGTCATTTGTAGCTACAATTTTATAAAAAAAGTTATACTTAAAATTTGTATCATTAGTACATATTGATGCGGGCGAACTGGATCGATCGCTAGTGTTTGATCGATCCCCGCCGTTATCAATGAAATATTTAATTGCCATTTTAAGTGCTGGATCTACCGCGTACTAGGCCGTTAAAGAAAATTGTTTTTTAACCTTGAAACTAACCGATTTGAGAAGTAAAACATAATGTTTTCTAAAATCAGGCTCTATTGTGAGGCGGTGTAAGAATATACACTACACCATATCGTCCCTTGAATATCCTATGAGTGATAGAGGGAAACAAAACAAGGACATAGGCAGTCGTCTCCCTCATAAGAACTAAAAACATAAAAGATGCGGGTACCAACCGGCTGGACGTGACAACTAAGACAAATTTCTCACCTATGAGGAAATCTATTGGGAGGCTTCTGTTGAGTAATGGACTTTTAAAAGGCTGTAAGGAATAAATGAACGAAGATTCAATTGGGGCATCATCGAAGCCTCTCACTGCTGATCAGCTATAGGAAGGCTTTCTTATCACCAACACGTTTGGTAGGGGGATTAATAGTCGCAGTATCAGGTGAAACTGTAAAAATTTTTTTAGAGTTGTGTAACAAACGAACACACAGTCTACCTGATTTTAAGTGGATGATGTGGCCCATAGACTTCCACATTTATCCCTCATTAAGAATCACTATGCCAATGCATTGTCACCCCTGAGGACTAGTATGGAATGCTTTGATTTCAGTAAAAAGGTTCTCAGGTTCTCTATATTCGCCATACGAAACACAGTAGCATTACGCTGCTATTTTACGCTGGTATTCTGTGAGAGCGTGGTCCTGCCCCGCTCGAGCCGACCTATTCGTGCTACAACTACAATATAGCTGCAGCGTGGCTTAACCACGTTTAATTCAAACCAGCCTGACTAAGTACATCTGTCACTGTCCAAGATGGTATACCACCATCACCACCATCTGTCGAAAGCCCAGAGCTTACGACAGCAACTGTGCGAAATGGGATGGAATGGAATGGGATGGTGGCTGACTCCTTTTATCCCACTATGTTTTGAAAGATAAATAAAAAAAAAATAACTGCACTAGCTTAGCAAACCCAATAACTATTCGTATACAATGTAGATATTATATAGGTACTTGGTATTAAGAAAAATGTTAGAGTAAATACCTATAATTCATGTCAGTCATGTGTCAAGCTTTAAAAGGATTAGAGTTATGACAATTACCAAGTTGAGTGTGTTTGTAACTAAAGACAAATGCGGAACTTAGTATTAACGAATGCATAATTGTGACTATAATTATTGTGACTATTAAAATAAATATTATGTGACCTTTTAGTAGATTTCTCAGAAGAACGCCTCTGATGACATTTGTTTGGGGAAAATTTTGTCATTTGTTTTGAACGTTAGCGTTGGGTTTCAAAATAGGAAAAATTTTTTTGGATTTTTTACTTTACACGATATAGATGAATAAGGTTTTTGGTTAATGGAGATTTGTGCAAACAACACCGACAATGATGCCTAAAACGATGTGAATGCCTCGTCGGTCTAGTGTTCTAAAGCGCGACTGCTGATAATAAAGTCCCGGGTTCAAATCTCGGGTCAGGGCAAAATCACCTTTTTCTTTCAAGAAATTCTCATCATAAGTATACGATAATATATAATTGTTTCGTCCCCGTAAAGCACGTAAGCCGTTTGTCCTGCACCTGATCTCTCTCTGGTCGTGGCGGATTGCAGTTCCATAAGACTATGAGAGTGAGGGAATATTTCGCATTTAAAACACGCGTTTCGTCAGGGGTATAAGTAATACAGCGCATCTTAATGCCGTCACTGGTATACCCTCGTTACCTGACTACTAATTACCCCATACAAACGATAGCGACTGCATCAAAGATGGTAAGGATAGGCATATTGCCATAGCAACATACTTCTACTCCCTGAGGACTTCATCTTGGTTGCTGCGGGTAGGGGAGAGAAAGTCCCTCTGCAGTCAAGTTATTCACACCCAGAGTGGACTTGACCCACAGATCACAGAGAACCTTGAGTACGTTCTGACACAGAGTACGTTCTGAGAGGCCTAACCTCCATTTAGTGGCGTTAGTCACCCATGTGGGCTCGGTAGATGCCTAGCCCATGCTGATTCAAATGATCCGTTTTGCTAATATTGAAAGACATAAAATAAAATTGAAAGGTCGTTTATGTTAGATGTAAAATTTAATTTTGTAAACACTTCAACACGATTTAAGGATATTTTTAAAAACATTAACCAATTAAGAAAGTACCGGCCAGTTTAAATTGTTTTTAACATTGATTTATATATTACACTAGATCAGTAATAACCGCTCCAAAGCGTTGCCACTGCACATATGGCCACAGCCATATACCTAGCTAACGTCAGTTTGTTTAATGTGACGCCGACAGAGTTGAGCCGCGACAAAAAATGGGTAAATGCGTAGTGAAAGAATACTATTCAAGGTCACAAAAACGTAATAAATCAAGCGGAATCACTTTCAACACATAATTTTTAGTTCTTGTTTTCATATAAACGTAAAAAACCGCAAACAATTAAATAGATTTATCGAATATTGCCATTTAGGTTCAATGTTGCCACTTTTCCGTATTTGTGATTATCCTACATTAATGGGAGACTAATAATTAATGGAGTAAGTTAAGTAATTTATTTCCCCTGATTTTAAATATTTTGTAAATTACAATAAAAACTACGTTTTAATATAGTCATGTTTCATACAAAAAAAAATTATTCTTATTTTAGTTTATTCATGAATTACCTGTTAAATATATTTTATTACCTATTGTATATTAATAATTTTATATTAATTAAAATTTCATATAAATTTTATATTAATTATATTTTATTACCTATTTTATATTGTTTGATTTATTAGTACAATAAAAATACTTATAAAATATGTTTTATTTCATCATTATATTTACTTCTATTCATCTGATAAGCTTTGTATCCTTTTTTTCTAAGGGGACGCAATAAAGATTTTAAAATAAAATATACTTTTTTAATATAAAAACAATTAACTGTAGCTTAAAAAAACTCATTTTTATTGCGTATTTTAGGTAAAATTTCATACAGTAAGCCACACCAACCCGCCATTGCATGTTTATGTGTCTATCTTTATTTAATCTTAGCGAAGATATTGTTTTCGTAACTTGTGTAAGTGAGATAGATATAGGTTTATTTAAAATTGTTATTAGTTTCAAAGCTACGTCGTCGCGTTTGGTTACACTTTTTTCGACGCGCGGTAATGTGGTTTGCTCCTCTAGTGTTGTATAACTCAGTGGTTTTTAACATTGGTTTATGTGTTGTATAACTCAATGGTTTTTAATATCAAATTGTCCCTCATTTATTCCAGATTAATTTCAAATTTAAATAAAATTAAAATATTAAATACGTACGCTGACAGTAAAATTTAAGTTGAACTAGAAGCAGCGAATTTTGTCCTGAGATTAATTGTTTTTTTTTTGTTTGCAGAAAACCGCTATTTTCTCAACCCTTTCTGATTCAACTTGGATTGATTGAGATAATTTGACATTTAATTAAATGCAACGTCGACATTTTACTGGAGAAGAAATATTAAGAGTAGTGCAGTGGGAATGCTACATGCCGGTGATTTTCATAGTGACGTCGCTGCGGCAATAGATACCCGGTAAAATTTGATATCGAGATAGTGATCACGCTATTGTGCTACGGGAAAGGTGGCCGAGAGTCACCTAGAATCAAGTCGCATCACTACACCCAGACAAGACCGTTTTTGAAAATTGCTGCGAGAAGGCAACCAAATGTTACGGCGATGCAATTGGTCCAAAGGCTTACATTCTAGACACCAGGTGCTTGAGAGTGACCAAACTGTGAGGGGAAACCTTCATGCTCTTATACCAGTAGAACACTTCGGGTTCCAGCTCTAAGAAGAGGAGATCGTGAACGCGTCCCGTCTTGGGTCCGACTTTTTTCCCTTTTTTTCAAGTTCCCTTCTTTTGTCAGAAAATCTATTATTTCGAGCCCTTTTTTTAGTATTTTTTAAAAATACGTAAATTTTAATTAAACTAATTGCACTCATAATTTTTATTCAAATAACCAGTTCAGTTTTTTCTATTATGTCAATAAGATCAAAAAATATTATTCATGTTCATTTGTATCTAAATGTAACATAAAAAAACACGAGCAAAGCTCGGTCATCCCGGTACTATACCTATTAAGTACAGTTGTATTTTGTTGTATTCTCCGTCTAGTGTAGTGATTGTTTAAATGTAACCTGTAACGCCATCTAGTGCTGAAATATACGGCATATAATATACATAGCCTTTTAAATTAAATATTTGATGAAGAGTTTTTTGATTACTTTATTTATTTTAGTCTAACAAAGTGGGTACAAATTAAAAGTACAATACCTAATGTCTTTGGCATAAATTAATAACTAAATTAATCTAAAACTATTGTAAAACTTGACGCAGCTACTGCCATCTTTTGATTGAATTCAAAATCAATACTACGTAAGTTATAATTTAGCCGGTCATAATTCCGTTATTGCTTCTCCATTTAAATTAACCACTTCTATGGCATGTTCAGAAGGTGGTCGCCAACAAGGAATCTCAGCATATAATGGTTCTGATGTGGTAGAATCTATGGAATCGAGTTTTGCTTCGCATCTTGACGCGTCAATGGTGGAATCCGTCACGGACCTAGACTTCTGATATCGTAGTTCTTGAGTATAGCTCATAGATGGTGCTGTTACAAAACGAGTTGGCATAGTTCCGAAATCATGATTTCTTCGCGGCAAATGATCATAATGACATTCCAAGATACCTGAAAAGTAATAGTTTTATGAAATTTAACCACCGTAATTGATTGTTTTGAATATGCCACTTAAATATAAAACGGGGTCCAATTTATTAGATCCGGTGTGCTTTCATATAATATTATGTTTTCAAGAAAGATACTGTTAGCCTTTTGGCTTTTATAGCTTCATAGGTCTTAGGGCATTGAGTTATAGTGTAATATATTATATAATTCAATGTCTTAGGGCTGATAAAAAAAACTTCAATGTTACTGTTTAAAAATTACGGAAATTTTTTAATGAGGACTTATATAGATCATTGTACCCTTTAATTACAAAATGTAGTAAGTACCTATATTACTAGTATATTAATTCATTGCACAAATATAGCAATAATATCTAAAAATAATAGTTAATTATAGTAATAAATTATTTCTCAAATTAGAAATATACCTCTGAAATTTTCTAACATTATTGGAGAAATGCTTTGAACAACCACAGGTCTCATAAACTGTTTTAGATTTCGATCTAAAGTGGATATTGGTTGATAATGGCATTTTTCCGTAGATGGTGGCTCTGTAACAAAAATATTGTCAAAATATGTTTTAAAATTTTAGGGAACATAAAAAGTTTGCAATGGCCCATGAGGGGATCGAACCCGCGACCTTCGCGTTATTAGCACGACGCTCTAACCAACTGAGCTAATGGGCCGTTGCAACAGTGGAGAAAATTATTTATCAAATACCTAAATGATTTAAATTTCGTAAAATAGGTCAATAAGTCAAGTTAGGAATTTATGAACCTTGCTAACACATAATTTTGATTACCTAATGTAAACCCAAATTTAATTTGTAACTACTTTAGTTCTTGGATTATTTAAGTCTGAAAAGTACTATTTATCACTTATTGACTCAATCATTGACTTAAAATTCGGCTTCAAAATACCTAAATACATAAGTAAGGAGTATAAAAAGGAAAACTATTAGTACGATTGGTTTCAATTTAAAGTATTGTACTTGAAACTAGCTGCACCATTAAAATTGTTGACATTTATATTTATACCAAAAATAATAATAAAAAAACAGTTAAGAGCAAACGCACACAATATAAGGATATATAACTTTTATTTTGGCGTAAGTCTACTGCTAAACATAGATATATCCCAAAGATTGCCATAAAGTACACTCCTCAAGCACGTGTTCCATCGTTAATAAGTAGTTGCCTATATTACCATTAACTGTTTTGTTTTATTTTTAGACATTACATTTATGCATTTTTATCAATTTGTAAAGATGAAAATTTTAAAAGACTCAGTACTAATTAAAAATGCAAAAAAATTTTTGTAGAATAACGTAGTGTCAAGTGTCAACATAGTCCACTTGCCGGTGAGTGTGGGTAAGTGAATGCTTGCCAATAGACATTTACATCGGTCATCGATCAAGAATCAAAATGCAGATGCGTTGTCATCCCTGAGGATGAGGACTAAGGTAAACAGTAAAAAGAGTCTCCGGTTATTTACACTCACCACATGAATAGAGTGGCATTATTCTACTGTTTCACGTTGATATTCTGTGTTTACGTGTTCCGGGTCAAGCTGACACATTCTTGTTGCAGCTATATATAGCTGGCATAGCTGCAGCGTGGCTCTAACACGTAAAATAATGACGTACCACGCAAATGACGTAAGAGTGATAAAGGAGTTCATGAAAGAGTTTATTTTATAGCATAAGGGTGACAAACGTGCACACAGTCCACCTGATGGTAAGTGGATGCTGTGGCCCATAAGCATCTACATCAATCCTCGATTACGTATTTTAGAGAGAGATATACCATTTATCCTCCATCAAGAATCAAAACGCAGATGCGTTGTCACCCGTGAGGATTAAGATGGAATGCCTCGTTTCCAGTAAAAAAGGGTCTCCGGATCTCACAGATCTACACTCACCAAACGAAACACAGCAATATTAAGCTACTATTTTATGCTGGTATTCTGTGAGTGTCCTTCCCCGGTCGAGCCAACCCATTCGTGCTAAAACTATACTATAGCTGCAGTGTGGCTCTACCACGTACAAAAGATATCGTCATTATTTCGTTATAAACGTTAATAATGTTTGAAAGAGCTTAAATACCTGGTAAAGGAGTATGGAAGATACTTCTCGTATACGGCGGAGGACTGTCATTATTGTCGATCATTACTTGCATTCGAATATCGTTCACTTTCCTCACGTCCTCGAAGCGCGGTCGTCTACAACGTTCAATCATCACAATCAGTACCGCGACGGTGATTACCGCCATCATCACCCCTCCCGCTATGCTTACAACTGATATTAAATCCATCGAAGACCTATCACGCCCTTTGTCACTCATCACTGCTGTGATATGTTCTGGTTCTGTCAAAATATGAAAGGTTTCATCTTCCAATGGCTCCACGGTCGTAACTGATTGTGTTTTATTGAAAACTTTGGTAATATTTTTTATACTATCATTGGATTCTGCACTATTCGTATGTATTGATATTTTTGTTGGTAATTCGGTTGTTATTAGTTTCGGGAGCCTATCGGAAACGTTTTCTGGAACATCTTTCATAGAAACATGAGTAGGAATTATCACCACTGCTTTTGTTGTAAAATCAATGCTATTTCTTTTAAATGGTTTTGCGGTGGGTTTCTTAGTCACTATGTCAGTCAGGTTTTTGTGTATTAACGTCATCTGGCTGTTAGTTGAATATGAAACTGTTGTTAAGGAGTTAGAAGAATTCTGTCTTGAAGTGTTCTCCTCCATGCTTGTCATGCTGTTAGTTATTGTAGTTATAGGAATTGTTATATTAGAATCTATTTCCTTTTCCTTAAATATCGGTTCAAATTTCGTTGCATTCTTGGAAACAATTGGTGCAAAGGTCGTAGGAAAGGTAATGTTTCTTGAAAAAGTATTGGATATTATTTTTTTAATGAGGGGTGGTAAAGAAGTATGAGGTGCCATTGAATATGTAAACCCATTTTCAGTTTTGTTTGATTTTGGTAGTGCATTGTTTGAAGGTAAATATGAAGATGTTGTTAGAGCTATCTTTTTGAAGGTGACGTACGAAACTGATGTCGGAATGATAGAAACAATTATGGTTCTAGGTGTCGTAAATTCTGATGTTATCTCTTTCTTAGTCGCACCACGATGTCTTAAATGTGTTAATTCATGATTTGATTTAATTTTAAAGTCAATTATAACGGAATCACCTTTCTGTGCTGGTTTGATCCATATTTCTTTTGGTTTCAATTTTATAGTTGACGGTGCTTTAGTTGTAATATCCGGCTTTTTAGTGGTTTCAGTTTTAGTTGTATATTCCTTTTCAGTAGTCGTAGTGACAGTTGATAGAGTTGTATTCGGATCGAATCTACTTTCCATTGTACTTGAAGACGGTTTATACTTTGTTGTGTCAGCAGTGAATGGAACCATCTTTGTAGAGGTAGAAAAAGTTGATTCCGAAATTAGACTTGTACTGGCGATCTCAATCGATGTCTCAGTCCTGTTGTCAATTGTTTGTGAAAACACGTTACTAGTTGTATCTTCGTTTGTAATTTTTAAAGAAGATGGCGCAGATGTTGTTGGACTAAAACTGTCATACTTATGAGTTGATGTTGTTGCAGCTAATGACATCGTACTTTTTACAATTTCATTCATTTTTTCTATACCGATTAAATTTTGGTGATCTATGTTTCTTTCTGACGTTATTAAATAACTTTCCGTAGTCAACGCTTGCTCTTTTATTGAAGGATCTATTGTGGTGGAAGTGATAGATACAGGAGAAGTTGTAGTTGTGCTAATAGAACTAGGACTATTGGTAGAAGACAGCAAATTTGTTAATGTAGTAACTTCTACAGCAGTGCTGCTAACAGTTGATGCATTACTAACAGTAGTTGCACTTTTAAATGTTCTTGTGGTTGGTAAAGGATTAGTATTAGTTGTGGATTTTGTTGTTGTTAGTACTTCCTCCATCAAAGTTGTTGAGGCTTGAGTGGTTGACATGCGACTTTCACAACTGTAAAGAAAGATATGTTTTTAAAAGACACTTTAAAAATTATGAATTTGGTATAAAACTCATGTACTATATCCAGTAAACGATAATGTCATTGTTAAATCTATACCTTTTTATTTCGATGATTATATAACTAAAAGTAAATGATTGGGTACACAAAATAAAGGGAATGTGTATGAAATAACTAATAAAATACAATAGTAATTTTGTTGTATTAATTTTTATCTAACAATTATTGCACAGGTTGCACCTGCTATCATTTCCATTTTCTCCTGACGTAGACTGGTAGAGAATGCTAAATGATATTAGGGGATAAATAACTAAAGTTAAGAAAATAATTAAACTTCCATGTTTTCTGAGGATAAAAATGCATGCTGTGGCTTTTTTGTTGGAAGTTGGTGACTGTTGTAAATAAGCTGCAGTAGCCAGTTACGAGCATAATCAGGTAGATATTTATTTATTCATTATACATCTACCTACAATTATCGCGTTGGTATAGTTAAAACTGCGTAAACTGTTGAAATTTAGGATTAATTACTCCTGTCTAAATACAACCTTCCTGTGCAAATATAACAAATTAGGTATTTCACCAATATAAACGAATAAATCAAAGGTTGGTTTATCAGTCTTTTAGCTCCTCCTGGAAACATGAAAAGAGTTTACGTATGTTCTTTTATTGCTGTTTTTGTAAACTGTAACGTAAGGAGCGATGAGAACTGTCGGGTACAAAAAGTGGCAACCCACCTCTCACCTTGCCATCCTTCCTCGCACTCACACTCTCCGGTCACCGGCGAGCATTTTCCGTGGCCGGAGCAATTTGTACAATTGTTAACACAATTGGGTCCCCATTTGTTCTCTGGACAATCTGATAAAAATATTGATAGAGTATAAGACAAATAGTATATAACTGTGTGATAACTGAGGCGTTATGTGCAATAGAGCCATGCTGCAGATACTATATTATGATTGTAGCCTAAATGGGTCGGCCCGGCCAGGGTAGGACCACGCTTTCGCAGAATACCAGCTTTGCTTTGTTTTGTATCGTGAGTAACGTAAGTAAGTAACCGGAGAACCTCTTAACTGGGAACAAGGCATTCCATCTAGTCTTCAGGGGTGAAAACGTATCTGCGCTATTAATTTTTAATCGATTATAAATGTAAATGTCTATGGGCCACAGCTTCCAATTTCCACCGGGTGGAGTGTGTGCTAGTTTATCATCCTTATTCTATAATATAAAAAAAACTAAGGCGAATGACATCAAACAGACGCTAAAAGAGGGGGCTTAAAGAAGCCTGGTATACACAGGTGTACCGCTGCTGCTGGATGATTGTTGATGATTGTGTGATCTATCATCTTTAAAACATATTTCTAATTTTCAAGGCTTGTTGAAATAAAGTCTATCGATTCCATTCAATACAACCTTTAACAGTCTACTGCTGTACATAGGCATTTCCCATAGAATGCCTGATAGGATTTTTATATTTGTGACTACGTAAAATACATAGTTGCCACACTAGGCAGGCGGGTTTTTTTTTGAGTTGTGAGGAAGATGCTGCTGTTCATATTCGGTTTTAATTCCCTTTCATCGCCTCCCACGACATCCTCGAGGAGGGACGACAGGAGGTAGTGGATATTCTTATACCGCATAACATATTGTATCTTCTGCTAACGATTGTTTTAGCAAAAACTATGTTTTTTATATATGTTATTTAGGCTACAAAAAATTATCATATTGAAAAACATGTTTTTAAGAATAAGGCTGACAAATGAGCACACAGTCCACTTAATGGTTAATGGATGCTATGGCCGTAATATTTATTTATTTATTACAAAAACAGTAACAGCACCATAACAGTACTAGACCAATACAATGCTGTACAAAAAAAAAACTGATAATTATAACTACTGACATAAAAATATATATCTACTATTATAATTAAGAAAAATAATTATTGAAAATAAATCTCACAGACCCTGTGCGCCGCTTCTGCGAACTTTGCCAGGCTGCAGTGATAAATGTCTGTTTCTTCGGAAATAATACTCAATAATTTTAAAGCACGTGACATAGGCGCAAACCTGAGGATTGAGATTTGTCCTCACATACGGCACCTTAAAGGTGGGATGAGGGTGACGCCTAGCCACCGCCTTATCACGCACAGACAGCTGCAACGCCTCCAGTAACTCAGGATGGTTGTCAATCCTGAGGATGAGGTGATAGGCGTTTACTTAAAGCTAAATCTTGAAGGTTACCATCTGAACACCCGGGTCCCGTCTTCCCATTAGGACAAATTGGCACGCACGCCACGTCTTTCATTTTGTATCCTGGACAACACACGGCCACTTCAGCGGTGCGTTCGTCTGTCTGAAAAAAGTTTGAGTGGTTTAAATATTATTGTTCTTGTGAAGGTTAGAAAAATAATTATTGAAAGTCATAAAAGTTTTATCACTGGTTCAGAAAAATCTTCGTCCTGGCACAGAATACATAATAGTACAGTTAGTCCTGGGAAGAACCAGCAAGAAAATCAACGGAATTTTTTCAAAACAACAATCAATATACAAAAAAGTAAAGTAAAGTTACAGCCTATATACGTCCTACTGCTGGGCACAAGCCTCCCCTCATTTCTGAGAGGGTTTTAGGGAAAGGAAGTGTCCGCCGCGCAGCCCCAATGCGTGTTGGCGAACTTCACATGTCTTCCAAATTTTTTTTCTTATTCCTCAGACATGCAAGTTTCCTCACGATGTTTTCCTTCACCGCAGAACACGTGGTAAATCAGCACTTAAAATTGCAATTAACAATTTCATTGGTGCCGGTGGGGATCGAACCCGGGTTACTCGCGTTCTGTTATATTTACAGCGAGCGTTAACCATCTGAGCTATCACGGCACTCTTACTATATAACATTTTATAAAATTATGTATGAAAAGATCACCTCATTCCCAGGGGTTATTATAAATCATATACTCTTTAGTAGTATAATAACCCATATTAAACAAACTCTACTTAATAATATATTAACGACAAGCTGAATGGTGAGTAAAAAACATCTTGAGGAAGCCAGCAAATATGAGAGACATTAATACTTTGAGAACATTTTCTGCTAACACGCATTGCGGCAGCGGACTCTGCTTTAAAACTCTCTCAGAAATGAAATAATGCCTGTGCCCAGCAGTGGTAAGCATATAGGTTGTTTCTTATGTGCATTCTTATTTTTCATCAGCCAGTGGGGAAGAATAACTTAATTGTCACGTTTGACGATCGCCGCGCACCAGACGTGAGCACCGAAACAGAACTTTTCTTTAATATAGATTGTAAATAATACTTCTATTCCATTCTATTCTAAAACCTTAATCCGGGCTTTTGATCGTAAATTTGCCTCAGCTCAAAAAGCCCTAGGATTAAGTAAAAATAAATTGCGCATTCTGGCAAGAGCCCTAACCGGACACTGTTGTCTTAAAAAGCACATGCACCCTGGGACTAAGCAACTCAAGGATATGTCGGTTCTGTTCCATAACGGAAGAAACGCCTCTACACGTCCTAACTGATTGCGGATCCTTAATGCGCAAACGTAACACTCATCTGGGAAACTATGTACTCCGCCCAGAAGAAGTGAAATTGCTCACGGCTAAGCAACTCCTTCTATTCATTGAAGACATAAGGTTTAGCCGTGAACTATAGCAGCGATCACAATAGATCTTCTAGGTCGCAGTGATACTGGTCTCTTTTCCTAGACCTTCATAGCTGCTCGCACATAATAAAAAATACTAATTGAAAGTCACGCTTATGTTTAATTTAATTTTAATTTGCATTTGATGCTGCTCCGATGAGCAAGCGCTAATCGCTCACCGCATATTTCATCATCTACCCGCGTTCAATTTCCGCCGGTATCAACGAAATTGTTATTTTCAATTTTAACTCCTGATTAACCACGTGCTTTACGGCGAAGGAAAAAGCGTGGAAAGAAGATTTTTGGTTAAATGATATTTCGAAGATATAACTTGAGAAGGACTTTGTCAGCTATTTGGATATGTTGTAACGAGATACGAGATGGTAGCCCGCTATCTATCGGAAGCTGTGAAGTTTTTCTGACTTTTTAAATAGTCTAGGTATGAGAGCCATTATAGGTTGTGAGGCATGCCATCTTAGTCCTTAGAGAATCGTATAACGTATCTGCAGCTATCATAGTTTAAAGTTGGTCGCAGATGTCCTTGAATTGCAGGAATGTCTTACCGTCAAGTGAACTATAAGTTTGTTTTGATTTCAATTTTATTTTAAAAGATGTATTAAAAAGTTGTATACGCGGTAAAGCAACGCTGTAGCTATATCATGGTTGTGTAGCTAGTAAGAATGTGTCAGATCCATAAAGGTATGACCACTCTCTCACAGAATACCAGCGTAAAATAGCAACTTATGAAATGCTGTTGCATTTCGTATGGCTGTATGGAGAACCGGATACCCATGTTACTGGAAATGAGGCATTCAATCTTATTCCTTAAGGATGACAACTCATTTGCAATTTGATTCTTAATGGAAGATAAATGTAGGTGTTTTTGGGCCACAGCATCCGCAGGTGAACTGTGTGTTCGTTTGTCACACATCGATTAGGAAGAAAAAGCCTTAGGACCAGCCTTAAGGACTAAAACAGAATGCCTCGTTTCCATTGGAAATACAGCAGTATGAAGCTGCTGTTTTATGCAGGTATTATATGCAAGCGTGATTCTTCTCCGGTCGAGCCGACCCATTCGTGCTACAGCCATAATGCTTTAGCTACACCATCCTTCAACTTTTATATCGATATATATGTACTAAGTACTCAGTACTTATAACTCCGTAGGTTTCACTGATTTATAAGATTATAAGTATTGAGTGTGTTTCGTATGATGAGGGTAGATAACCGGAGACCCATATTACTGGAAATAAGGCATTCCATCTTAGTCCTCAAGGGAACAACGAATCTGCATTTTGATTATTAATTAAAGATTTAAGCTATGGGCCACAGCATCGTTGTCTGTGCTTGTTTGTCACCCTTAAAAAATAGTCGCTTACTATACGATAACCATGAGCCAAAAGGAGGGTATAAAGATTTTCGTACGCTAGCCATTACGCTGCATTTTCATTTTCAATTCTAAAATAATTTATATCTATTTGTAACTATTAACCTACTTCCATTTTTAATTTATCAGCGATTTAATACCAATCGAAACAAATGATTTTCTCAAGGAGATTGCATGCCGTAGTTAGTAAAATTGAGTATTTAGAAAGGGCAGTTAAATGATACTATCGAAGGTTTCGACTTCATTTAAATCGTTTCTATATCTACGGTCATATTTATTTGACTTTGTTTATTATTAAGAGAACAAAGCATCTATCTAACAGGTTTAGAGGACAGTAGATAGAATTATATAGGATTCCGTTTTTGCCGTGAAGTTCAACTGATGACTGAATACTCAGGGTATTCCAACATTATTTCTATAACTAGCTGTAGCCCGTGAATTTGCCCGCGTTTTTTTGCGCGGAACTCTATTTTTTCATAAATAAAAGGAGCCTAAGTTACTCCTTGTAACATCAGCTGTTATATATTTACGGTAAATGTTGATCAGACGCGACTTCACGCAAGCACTTTGTTGATCCAAAAACGCATGTTGATCCGGCGCCTTTTGTTGATCCAATATGCATCTCTGGTAACTAATGTGGCTCCGACCGGATCAACATCTGCACTCACGAGACTGTTTGCTAGGCACAGCAAACGATAAGATAAACGATCGGATAGGCTGAATACAGCCGCGACGTTGCCGTTTCGTTTCTTTGGCGGTACAAGCTACAGATTAAATGTCTGTTCAATACAATAATGCATTCAGGGTGCTGTTGGGTCTGCCTCGTTATTGTAAAGCGCCGGGTATGTTCGCGGATGCGCGTGTGGATTGTTTATACACGACCATGCATAAACGATGCATATCCCTGGTGCGCGGGGTGCGGGCCAGTTCCAATGGTATCCTGAGGGCATTTTCTGACAGGTTTGAAGTCAGTACCTGAACAATTTTCATATTGTGCACGTGCTGAATAATCGGGCCTGTCTTAAATATAGTTTTAAAATTAGGTAAATAGTTCTAAGTTTTACTAAAATTAGTAAAATTAGTTTTAAGATTTGTATTATTACTAACATCTATGATCCTTGTGGTTGAAATAAACGAAATTTTATTAACGAATAACTCGATAACACCCCTTCTTGTAGCGGAAGTGGTGGCGACGGCGACATAAGGAATTCGTCTGAGTCCGAATTTGTGTGTGTGTGTGTGTGTGTGTGTGTGTGTGTGTGTGTATGTGTGTGCGTGCGTGCGAGTATGAGCGTGCGTGTGGGTGTATGTGCATTCATGTGTGTTCGTGTGAACGCATGTGTGTGCGTGCGCATGTGCGCACTATTGTGTTTTTTGAGTACGTGTGTATGCGGCAGTGTGCGTGTGTTTCTGCGGTTGTCTGCGCGTGTGTGTATGTGTGCTTGTGCGTATGTGTACGCGCGCGCGTCTGTGTGTTGTGTTTGTATGTGTGCATATGAGTGCGTGTGTGTATGTGTACGTGTATGTGTATGTGTGAATGCGTGTGCCTGTGCGCATGTGTGCATGTGTACGTGTGTACATGTGTGCTAGTGTGCACTGTTGCGTTTGTGGGTGTGCGCATGTGTGCATGTTTGCGCGCGCGCTTGCGTGTTTTTGTATGTGTGTGTGTTTACCATAAACCAGATAACATGTTTTCTACATCGTCATAATCAAGATTTTTAAGGACGCGTTTACAAAATTGATAGGTATAGAATCGTGTGTACGGTGTGTACGAGGTGTGTGCGGGAACGCGCTGAGTATACCGTTGCCCTGTAGCAAGATGGTCGTTTGCGTCGTTTCCCCGGTTTTGGGATCCCTATTACGTCTGCTTCTTTCCAGATATCCGGGAAAGAGGGGCTCGTAAGAAGCGCGTTAAAAGTTCCTTAGAGGAGGTAAATTAATGGTACCGGAAGAGAATTGATTGTTGCTGATGCCGTTTGGCCCAGGGGCTGATCTATTCTTAAGGCTGTTTTCTGTAACTTCGTCTACAGTTATATGATCAAAATGTTAGCCCGCTGGTGCTATAGCAGACCTACGTTCGACAACCACTTCTACCTCCGTAGTAGGTGAGCGAGATCTGTTGATACACTGGATGGAGTTCACTGCCTCTCTGAACTGTCGGCTAGGCATTCGGCTTTTACTAAATCGTGGAAGACAAGATCAAGGTGGTTTGGTCTCATATGAGAGCAACATGGGACGTGATTGCTCTGTTTTTAGAGCTCTAGTTAGCCGCCAGAAGGCGTATTGAGATGGTTATATTCCTTCTAAAAGATTGCTCCATTTATCGTTTCTAAGATCGGCTATGCGTTTTTTAAAACTGTTTTGTAGAGAACGTAGCCGAATTTTTTTATTTTTCGTGCGATACCGCTCGTAGGATTTTAGCGCGATGTTCTTCCCTCTAATCAATTATCGAATATCTGCCGGAAGCTTTTTATACCGATCAATCGGTTTCTCATCATCATCATTCTAAGGTCACGGGAGCATTCTTCGACTGCTGAAGTCGTGAGTCGATAGGGCGCTAATCACCCTATTGGTTTCTTCTGGTGAGTCTTATCTTGTCCGTTATAGTATCGAATTGCTGGGAGTTCGTATCACTATAGTCACTACCTACATTTACTCATATACTAAATGTATCGCGGATGAATATAATTCCATGAGATCTTAGCTTAACTCACTCCTTTACGTTTTGAAATTGTCGTAATAGTCTGATTTACGCAAAATGAGCCTAGTATATCATGAAATTGGCAGGAATCGGTATTCTTTTGTTAGGATCTGCGGATTATGAAATTTTATGTAATGGCGCCGGCGGTCTAATTATCTAATATATTATTAGATCTACAACGCATTTATATTTATATTTTTCAACTTACCTGCTAAGTGATTTTTTTATTAACAAATTTAGAAGGATGGTTACGGTGTATAGATCCTTGAATATTAAATCAATTTTCACAAGATAAAAACACTTCTTATTGTCTTTTAAATCTAAAAATCTGAATAATAATATAATTTACCTCCAGTCTGGTAAGTTCCCTCATCTCGGTGTTCCATCGCGAACACCTCGGAGGCATGGAGAAGCACCATTCGTATGTCCGCACTGACATCGGAGCGCGGTATTTGACTCGTTTTGTTATGTTGTATCTGAAAATATATGGCCAAATAATCTATACTATATTAAATCCGCCACTTCGAGTGGAGGCCGCGGGGGAGGAACCTGCTTATACTACCTTGTCTTAAACCTCAAACCACTTTTTCTAATGAGGGGCGACATGTGTGACGTCGTCAAATTTACCCAAAGTCATTTGCTAGTTTTCAAAAGCTTTTTTTAAATTATTGAGATCACTTTATCTGTCAAAAGTATGTCGCTAATAATTAAATGTGATGCAACAGTAAAAAACATTAATATTTTGAAATGGTCTCTTAGTGAGTTATTTTTACATATAAATCAGTGCTTGACCACAATTCTACCAGGTGGTATGTGGTGACGTAGCCCTAAATGGCCAATCGCACTCTCTTAGCTTAACAAAAGCCTATTAGCAGTGTAGGGAAGGGAGAAATGGAAGTGGAGGTATATTATGGTTGCAGCGAATGGGTCGACAAAAAAAAAAACGCTTTCACAGAATACCAGCGTAAAATGCTGCTGTGTTTCATATGGTAAGTTTAGAGAACCACAAATCCTTTTACTAGAAATGAGGCATTCTATCTTGGTCCTCAAGGGTGACAACGCATCTGTATTTTCATCCATGGGCTACAGCATCCACTTAGCATCACGTGGACTGTGTGCTCGATTGTCAGTCACCCTTATTCTGTAAAATAAGACAAGTACTCCCTACAACGGAACAGGTGTTGTCCAGTAGTGGAATTCAACGGACTGATAGAGAAGTGAAGACAATAATTAACAGATTTTAAGTTTTTTTTTAGATATTCAGAAGTGAAGGAACACTTACTTCTGCTTCACCATACACACGTTGGGTCCATTGAGACTCGCCACCTCTGCCACCATCGCCACTACCACAACAATCACCACACACCATAACTGAGTCTTAATAGTTCGTAACGAGACGAATGGCACTTGCATTTTTCAACCTCACTCGAACTTCTTCCTGTCCATATTGGTACTTTGTGGTGTACCGACTTGCCGTTGCTTTGAAACTGTCAAGTGCTATAAAAAATAAAAATAAATATAAATAATTGAAGAGTCGAGATAGTCCAGTGGCTAATCCCTTGCCATCAATTTTACAGTCCCTATGCGAGAAAGGTGTTCGATTCCCGTATTTCCTTTTACAGAAATAAGGTGACAAACGAGCACACAGTCCACCTGATGGTAGGAGGATGCCGATCCATAGACTTTATTAAGAAAATTGATAGACTAAGGCTAAGACTAAGACTCCTGGCGGTCAGCCGCCGTAGAGTCTACATCACCTGAAGATGCCTCGTGTAGAGATCGCCTCTACACGTGTCGTACTCACATTGTCTTCGATGGTGGTTCTTTCTTGGAATAGTGGTGTTGGGAGTAGTGGTGGCGGGAGTAGTGGTGCTGGGACTAGTGGTGCTGGGACTAGTGGTGACGGGATTAGTGCACGCAATTGAGGGAGGGCGGGGGGTGCTCTTCAATCCAGGTAAGACACATCATTGTATTTAACTAAACGGATGGTTGTGCATTAAATATTAATATCTTTGCTAAATTAAGAATGAAAATGCAAATGCATGGTTAATTTTTATCATTGGAGACTAAGATAGAATGGCTCGTTTCTAGTAAAAAGGGTCTATCAGTGCGTATCAAGGTTTCGAGCCCTTACGAGCGCTTTTAAGCAAGCCAAGATTGGTCCTATGACGCAGTAACCCGAATAGAGTATGTGGCAGTTATAAATGTTACGAAATAACTGCTATCACACGCTAGTGAACAATTAATTCCGATGCCCTCTTTGCGCTCCCCATCCTGCTTAGTTAGTTGACCCTGGCGAGCGTCGCCTGTTCACGAATGGAGATGTCTGTTGTTGTTAATGTTTGAATTAGCAATATATAATCTGTAGAAACATAGATCATTAGAGACACCTATAGTTATGGTAGGTACAGGCACAGGTATAGAAACATAGAAAAGTCTACTGTAGTCAAATTAGGTATACGTACAGGTACGGTGTGCGAATTTTTACCATAGATACGTGGAAAATTCTACTTTACAGTCACTGTAGGTAAAGGCATAGGTATGGTGTGTCAATTTTCATCATAGAAAAGGAAAAGTGTGTAGATGTATTTTTGTACTTAATTTTTATTTTCTTAAAAAACTTTACACTTGGAATTTCTCTTCTATCGTGTAGCGGGTACTGACATAAATTGCAGATGAGGAGACCAGATACGGAACTATTATTGTAGGCTCTAAAAACTTTAATGTGTTCAGGATTCGTACTCCGTGCCCTGCAGCTGTAACCTTAACAACTGCGCTGTCCTTCGTCCTTGGAATTAAATTCTTATATTGTAATTTATCACAATATATTAATTAAACAGACGATACATACTATTTTAAATATACATACATAAACACTCACGCCTGTCATTCAGAGGGTAGGCAGAGCCCACAGACTTCCATTTAGCACGATCCTAACATACCTCTCTCGCCTCGCATACATGCTCGTCGGTTAAAGGTAAGATACTCTTAATTTGGCCTATTTTCAATATATCGCCAATTTGGTCGATAAACTTACGCCTAGGACTTCCCTTTCCAACTCTTCCATTCGCTTCTGCAACGTATATTTGTTTTGTTATTCTTTCCTTAACCATTCAAACAATAGAAGAGAAATGGTTAATAGAATTCAATATTTTATCTTACGAAAATAATTATTTAATTTCAAAATATTAAAATTGATAATTACATAAAACTAGACAACTTCTGTAAAAGATATTATTTCGACAAAGTTGACAACTAGTGCAATATTATACTGTATTACTACTAACTCAAGTTTCAAAATAGCTAAACATAATTCTGCACGCCCACTAGTGCGTTTGTTTGTTTGTGCACACGTGTTCGCATACGCATCAATTGTTAGACAGGATGCGAGAAGATGCCATCGGCTTTATCAAACGAGGCGACGACCTCTTTTTGAATTGTCAATGGATGCTAATAGAGTTAGAAATTCCTAAGGTCTCACAAGTACGTTGCAAGTTGGTAAATAGGCGAATATAAACGGGAATTTTTTTCATAAATTAATAATACAAATGAATTTTATACGAATGTCTGCGTTTGATAACTTTATTTTTTACTATTATGTATTATGAAAAAGGCGCCAAAAATTAGTTTTATTATATTTTTTAAAAGGCCTTTATTCAACAGTAGACATTGTTTTGATTGGCTGTTTTAAGAGAGAAAACAGTGAAAAATTTAGTATAACATTTACTAAACCAATAAAAAACTAAAAACTAATGATATCATACAGCTATATAGAACGTTGTATAAAATCAATAACGCAGAAAAATAGAAAGCTACCTGCATTTCTCCGCAGTATAACTTTACTTAGTTTTGGGGCGAAAAAACAGCCCACTTGTGAATATGTAGAACACACTGACCCATATTCTATATAGCAAATTACACTTTATTGACATCTCTCAGGGACTCGTATTTTGGGCTATTTATTTAGTTCAGGCACCACTGACGTCTCTCCGATGACCATGAGCTACTCTTGAGATGAGAGGCCACCAAAATGTCTTCGCACTTGCTCACACGTCTCTTTCAAGTATCAAAGTCATATCGTCAGAGCTCTCGCCAGCTTCTTTCAAATTATTTAAGGCTTTTTTAGGGATATTATTTTACATCTAACCTAGATAACCATTGCTTGAAATACAATACCGGGTCAATCTGTCATATTATAAACAAAAATTCTTGAAGACCGAATTCATCGACACCGCTACCGCAAGAGTTAAATTCTTGAGATGACAGGTCTATCAACGTAGTCGATTTGTTTTAGATTATTTTTTATAGGACAAGGGTGTCAAACGAGCATACAGTACATCTGATGGTAAATGGATGCTGTGGCCCATAGACATCCACATTCATCCTCAATGATTCTTATCAAAATACAGATGCGCTGTCACCCCTGAGGACTAAGATGGAAAGCCTCATTTCCAGTAAAAAAGAGTCTCCAGATCTCTACACTCACCATACGAAGACAATAACATTAAGCTACTATTTTACGCTGGTATTCCGTGAGGGCGTGGTCCCTCCCCGGTCGAGCCGACCCATTCGCTCTACCACGTATAAAAATATTTAAATACGAGGGTGGATTGAAAAGTACTCGGCCTAACCAAGAAAATAAACACATACTAAATCAGTTATATTTTTATTTTTCTACATAATCACCATCAAGTTCAATACACTTTTGCCACCTCCCCTTCCAAGCATTTAGACCGTTGAAAAAAAATGATTCTTCCTTAGAGTCAAAATATGCGTCTACAGCTGCTTTGACCTCGTCGTTTGTCGAAAATCTTTGACCTCCCAAGTGCTTTTTTAGGTTAGGGAACAGAAAGAAGTCTGATGGTGCCAGATCAGGTGAATACGGCGGATGCGGTAACAGTTCAAAGCCACAGTTGTGAATTTCAGCCATTGACTGTACTGACGTGTGAACACGGGCGTTATCTTGATGAAACAGGACTTTTCTTCTGAGCATTCCTCGACGTTTTTCTTTTATTTCCTCTCGTAAACGACGTAGTAGGGTGCAGTAGTAATCAGAGTTTATAGTCTGACCCCTTTCAAGATAATCAATCATAATCACACCTTTCGAGTCCCAGAATACTGAAGCCATCACGTTAGTTGCCGACAAAATCGACTTAGCCTTTTTAGGGGTGGTGAACCAGGTCTACTCCACTGTTTTGATTGTTGTTTTGTTTCCGGTGTACGGTAATGAACCCATGTTTCGTCCATAGTAACAAAACGATTCAAAAAATCATCTGCATCGGCTTCAAATAACTCCAAACAGTCGCGTGAAATAGTCAATCGCGTCCTTTTTTGTTCAACCGAAAGCAGTCGCGGAACCCACCTCGCAGACACCTTGTGGAAACCCAACTCGTTGACAATGATGGTTTGAGTTCGTTCATAAGAGATGCCTATAATCTCGGCTATCTCTCTAATTTTTAATCTGCGGTCTCCCATTATTAAATCAAGTACTTTTTTAATATTTTCGTCAGTAGTTGACGTCGAAGGCCTTCCAGAGTGGGGTTCATCTTTCACACTCTCTCTACTACGCTTAAATTCTGCTATCCATTTTTTGACGGATGAATATGACAGAGCACAATCGCCTAATGTACTGACCATGTCATCATGGATGGCTTTTGATGATAGCCCCTTCTTATGGAGGTACTTAATGACGGCACGCTGCTCGATTTGCTCCATTCGCGGAAATTATGTCCGATTACTTTGTTAATAAATTTATAAAATCACAACTAATTATCGCACACGTTTCGAACTTCACACAATGAACTAGTCTGAACTGAACTAAATAATGTGGGTAGATTTGATTTTTAGAATTGAATGGATCTGTGTTAGGCCGAGTACTTTTCAATCCACCCTCGTATGATATGCGTTTTTTTGCATAGCCTATAATATATATAACTATAATGCTTTCTTTGTTCATTTACGTTAAATCATTATAGTTAGTGCCATTTAATCAACTAGAAATACTAAAGGAGATGACAGCATCACGTGATGCGGTTTATTTTAATATTATCTTTTATTAAATTGAAAGGCCTCTGACGCTAAAATAAATATGGCAGGCCTCATCGGGCCAGGCTTCCTTGGTTTTGCTTCTAGTTTGGAGTGACTTCGGAAGCAGTCCAGAAATGGTTTAAAATGTTGTGTTTACGGGACATCAGATTAATTAAATGATAATAAATAAATTAAAACGTAGTAGGGGCACGCTGCAGCTATGTTATAGTTGTAGCAATAATGGGTCAGAGGCAGGACCACGCTCTCACAGAATACCAGCGTAAAAGAGCAGCGTGATGCTGCTGTGTTTCGTATGGTGAGTGTAGAAAACCGGAGACCCTTTTTACTTGAATCGAGACATTGCATCTTAGTCTTCTGGGGTGATGGCATTTGCATGTTGACTTTAAATTCAGGATAAATGTAGATGTCTATGGGCCGCAGCATCCACTTACCATCAGGTGGACTGTATGCTGCTGTATATATATAATATATATATATATATATATATATATATATATATATATATATATATATATATATATATATATACATACGTTCCTAGTACCATTATAGGTTTATTGGGTTTACATGGATCCGAAAATATCCACCTTTTCCGTCAGGAATCCGCAATTTTTTTTATTATAACATTGAGTAACAAACGAGCATACAGTCCACCTGACGGTATGTGGATGCTACGGCCCTATATATATATATATATATATATATATATATATATATATATACAATATATATATATATATATATATATAAGTATCTGAAATGGTATTGAAGTATTTTTGCTGACTTTAACAGAAAAGGTTCTGAAAATGTCTGCATGTTGTATTTTTTGTATGTATGTTATGAGACATTTTCTTTATTTTTCATTTTTTTTGTAATTGGAAAATAACTGTTTATTTTTATTGAATTTCCAATTTTTTGTTCGCGCTATTATGATTTATAAATAAAGTTTACTGCGTTCTTTCTTACAAATTATTGCACATCAAGTACATTGACCCTCCGCAGTTAGCCTAGCAAACGTAGCGAAGTAATTTTTTATTAAACGATACAGGAAACCAATGTGGTCTGTTTAGATTTATGACATATTTTACAAGCACTTTATATAGTAATGGACGGACGGAAGAACGCTGTTTGGTCCCCTCTATTAGACCCAGTTACAGTTGACGGTTAACTGACAAAACACGGCCCGTATATTTAGGAGTTTGATTGATTGTAACAGCATGGTAATATACCTGGACTTAAAATTTTCTGTCGTATTAATATGATAGGTATTTAATTGTAATTTATAACTCATCACGTATAAAACTAAATTTTTTTGGTTTTGTTTTCGACTAGCATAACTTGGAAATGGAAGGTTCTGTAGCGTGAATCTAGTTTTAGACAGAGATGAAACCTGAACAAATATTTGAAAGTGACTGGAAATAATAATAGAAATGCTATAATAAGATAAAGATACAAGAATAATCCTAATGGATCATTCTCTTAAACATATTACACGTTAGAAAATAAGAAACAAAATTAAACAATGCCTTAACTTGCTGGCTAAGACACGCACATAGGTTTGTGCTATGTAAATTGTGTGTGTTTTAATAGTGACGTACGAGTACGTATACCGTATGATGGTAAGTATATGCTGTGATCCATAGAAATCTACATTTATCTTTAATTAAGGATCTAAATGCAGATGCATTTTCACTCCTGAGGACTAAGTTGCAATGCCCCGTGTCCAGCAAAAAGACTCTCCTATTCCTCTATATTCACCATACAAAACACACCAAGTAATACAATACACAATACAATAAAACAAAAAATATACGTGGTGGAGCCACGCTGCAGCTATATTATAGTTGTAGCACAAATGAGCCGGCTCGACCGGGGAAGGACCACGCTCTCACAGAATACCAGCGCAAAATAGTAGCTTAATGCTGCTGTGTTCCGCATGGTGCGTGTAGAGATCCGGAGACCCTTTTTACTGGGATCGAGGCGTTTGATTATTAATCTAGGATAAATGTAGATGTCTATGGGCCTCAGCATCCACGTACCATCAGGTGGACTGTGTGGTCGTTTATCATCCTTATTATATAAAATAAAACCAGTTTTAAGCTAATAACTTACTCTAGTATTTTGTGAGAGCGTGGTGCTTCCCCTTTCATGCTACAACCATAATATAGCTTCAGCTTGGTTTTACCACGTATAAAATTTCACGTTAATTGTTGTTACTTACGGGAAATATATAACAATTAACTAAAATTGACAGAAATCACTAAATAAGAAGAAAGTGGATGCGCGTAAAATATGTAATAGTGTGTATTATTTAGCTTAAGGTTAGGTTGATTCACGAGTAGAAGTCTCTATTGGTAAGCGAAAAGTAAGGCGGAAACAGCAAGATGATGCGACGACTAGTTAAGACATGAAAAAAATCGGTGGCAATGCATTTTTCCGTGGGAGAGACCTATGTTCAGTAGCGGTAGGGTTAAGTGCTCGTAGAGTAGCGGACTTGTGAAGGTCTGTTATGATGGTGATGATGATTATATAGTTTGAAAAAATTTTTTGCAAGGATCGTAGTCAGTAAGGGTATAAAAATAAGACAATAGTCTGGATCTCGCAATGAAAGCAGAAATACCAAGTAGAGTCCCAATTGTTTTGTAATCATTTCATATTATATTTTATATGTGCAGCATGTTAAGCGACTGCTTTTCGTAATTTTATAGAATAAAATTTTTCTTTGTTTTAAAGATTGACTGAATCCTTTCAATGGATCCATAAAATCAAAATTTTAATGAAAACGAAAAGCCGTGAAGTCATTCTTACAGTCGGTAAAAATTATTTTTTCTTTTTAGTTCTTCAGAGTAATTCATTTCTCTTGCCCCCTTTAAGTGGACTCATAAAATTTATAAGGGGCCAACTCAGAAGTATAAAATATTCAATAAAAATTACCATCAAATTTGGTTCACAATTGACGAAGATACCATGCAGTGGTAGTGAATCAATATCCACTACCCCTTATCGTCCCGTGGGTATTTAGATGTGTGTACATAAAGTTGACTGAGGGCTATGAAACAGGAGATGGGGCGCCAGCATTTTCCTGATAAAAACTGCTATTGCCAACACGCTTGCCAAGTGGGGCAGCTACAGCAATCCTTCATATAAAGCTAACTATAAGGATGGCCTACGTTTAAAAGAGGATTTTGATAGGTTGTAACGTATGGATTGACTAAGATATCTCGTAACGTACATAGGAAATATACAGTCGAAATGAAAACCTCCTTTTTTAAATCAACTAAAAATATCCATCATTAGGTATTGACAGAAAAATTATAGAATTATAAAATGGCGATAAAGGCTTGGATTGTAAAATATAATAGCTGAAGAAACCAAGACATATGCAGGAAAATGAGTGCAATCCTTTGCAGGATGAAGCGAACCATTTCCTCCGAGTGCTAGGGATATTCGTCATCATCATCATTCCAGCCCTTCACAAGTCCAAGGAATGCCACAAAGCACAGTACTGAGCCACCTGCATCGACTTTCTGCATGTTTTACCATCTAGTGCGGGGTCGCCATACACTACGCCTCGGTTTCTTGGATTAGTAAATTAAAGTGGCAATGGGCCGGCCATATAGCTCGAAGAACCGACAACCGATGGGAGATATTCGTAAAACAAATTAATAGAAAATTGTTTTGCGCTGTTTGTCGGAGGATAGAAGGACGAAATGCAAAAAGTAAATGTTATGATTCCAAAACTCTGTAATGAAGTGCTTCTGGTCCTAAATTCCATTCACAATCAGAGCCGACATTTGTAAAAACCGCAAATTATGCTCTGGTCTTGTTTTTATTACCCTCGCGTTTCTGCAGTTGCATTACAGTAACTAAGTTATTTCGTATTTTCACAAAAAAATATATTTAGTCCGGATTTTATTCTTGATAGCTAAATTATAGTACGTTATAATACGTCGTCGCCTTATACGAAAGCGGTCTCGAAGCCAGATACAAGACAAAAGCTAACTCAAATAAGAATTATAAATTTCTCTTGGCAGTTGTTGTGTGGATTAAAATTTTAATTCTCATACCATATGAATTGCTGTCACAAGTGGAAGCCATAGTGAATGATAAATTGCTGTAACGAGCGCACCATGCACTCGGCTCGAATTGAAGTTAATTATGTTTAATTTAATGTCATAGTGACGGAACGAGGGACTGTTAAAAGCTTAAAAGCTATACTGTAATGATATTGGAGAAAGCACTTGAGTGAGTTTGACATAGACAGTGTATAATACTATAATCTAATCATAAATTAGGGTGTGAGGATTCTAAGATTACTTGTCGATTTATTTAAAATAAAAAAAAGTTAAAATTACAGCCTATATAGGTCCCACTGTTAGACACAGACCTCCTGTCATTTCTGGGAGAGATTTAGGGCATGTAAATGTCCGCCATGCGTTTTGGCGAATTTGACATGATCATCTTCACGATGTTTTCCTTTACCATCGAGCACGTGGTAAATCAATATCTAAAGTAGTAATTAACGATTTCATTGCTGTCGGAGGGATGGAACCCGGGTTGCTCGCGTACTGTGAAATTTATAGAGAGCGATTAGCTTCTAAGCTACTACACTATTTGCTATTTTAAAATTTTCCAAATAAATGTTTTAACAAATTTACAGTAAAAATCATTTTCAAAAACAAGCTTTTATTTAAATGCTCTAAAAAGAAGAAAATAAACTTTAAATTAAATCAAACCGATAAATTTAGAACATTACACAATTTAAAATGATATAAAAGCTTAAAATAAATTAGTGGGTTTGATTTTATTTTATTTATTTTGTTCTTTTTAGAGCATTTAAATAAATCTTGTATTTAAAATGTTTTTTTACTATTAATTATTTTAATTTAACTTTTTAGTTATCCTGGACATGTTCGTAAGTCTGTTCGTTTCATTTAATACGTCATTGTTGGTTTTTGATCGCCATTTTAGATCCGCCATCGTGAATTTTTCATCGCTAGTACCTATTTTATTTTTGTCAGTCTTTACAGCATCTGTTCGAGCACCACCAAGCTATCCCTAACCTTTGCTGAGTTATGTTTTTAAAATTTATATGGCGGCCATTTTGTTTTCCGGCCCTGTTCTTTTCACCACCGCTAGAATGTTCCCAGAGTGTAGATCGATATTAGTTAAGATACGACCCCAAAATCATAATCGAAGGCTCCGGAAACGCCGAAATAACAAAATTACATTTGGATTGGAAAAACTAAGTGCTTGATCGCCAACATAGATCTGCCGGCTTGAATTTTTTATTGCCAGCAGTTGATCCTTGTTGTCCTACAACATTTGTTAGAGCACCAGCAAACTATTCCAAGTCTTTCCCGGGTTTTGACTTTTTAAAATTGGTATGGCGCCCATTTTATTTTTCCGCCCTTTTAGCCATGGTTAGATTCCAGCTCTATCATTAGGTCAACTATAAGTCATTATAATATTGAATTTTCATATTAGACGTCCACCATATTAGATTTAGAATTACGTCACTTTAATTATTGTGTTTTGTTTCTCAAGCTCTTTCATTTGATA